>JAHHFK020005164.1:0-36215 GCA_024533555.2 Aedes koreicus
TCAGCATCAATATTGTATTTCTTTTTAAACTTACAAAGGCTTGCAAAGTTCTTCCTATTTTTATATTGGGATGCTGCCCCGTCAGACATAAACGTAGCTTTCTTTACTTTAATTTTTGTTTGCAAAAAGCTTATTAGTTTTGAAATAAACACCTGCACCGCAATCGTATCATGTTTCAACCCTTCTGAGATAACAATGAAACTGATATTTTTAAGTATTCCAGATTCCGTGTAATAAATGACAAAAGGGTGAATAGTGGCTTGCTCATTACTCCAATAACTACTTTGAACAGCATCTTGAAAAACAAAACAAAAATTTTCAGAAAAATCACAAATTATTATTACTGCGCCGTCTTTAAGACAACTTTTATAATCTCTCAAGAAACTAGACTGCTGAGATTTGACAAAATCGTGGGATACTAATTGTTCCAACTTTTCACAAAAATAAGCAATAAATTCATCAATTGGTTTAACAAGTGTCTCTAAACTACATCTATCAGTTGAAATCCGTTGCTCAAAAGATATTTCAACTAAACCACGTTTTTCTAATTTGTCTGTTAAACTACTCTCAAAATCTGAAAAGCCTGGACATCGTTCGCATTCACGGAGGTAACATTTTTTAGTTCTAGTTGATGAGCTACATAATATTTCTTCAAAACACAATTTATAATCATTCTCGAATGAATATTTTCTAAGACCATGAAGCATCAAGTTAATGTTCTCATGAATGGTGCAAACACAAATGTTATGAGAACCTGTGCTGCCAAGTAATTTGCAATGCTTTGGTCTTAGTGCTGCAAAAGAGCTAAACCCAACAGCATTTTGATGCATCTCTTGAAATTTAATGAAAGCTTCTCTTAATGAACAAACTAAAAGGCGCTTTTGAATATGAACCCTCTTACCTTCACTCCTCACTGAAACGTAGTCGTTCATACCAGGGGTTGCTCGTGTAATCTCATCACTGTCGTAAAATTGCAAAATTTGGTTTTTTATTTCCGGGTTCAGACCGTGTCCCAGCTTTTCGTTAGGGGCAGCTAAAACACCTTCGTGCTTTGCAAGGAATTTAGCTTGTGATACGATGTACTTGTTTGTTATTCCAAATTCTGCCATTACTCTTTGATTTGTCCAAGATTGTGGTAAAACCGAAAGTATCCTTACTTGATCGTCCCTCGAAGTTTCTGGATCAGCATACCGGTCCTTTAGCTGCGCGATTATTTCGTCATATTCGGCTGCTATCACTTTCAATTGTTCCAGGTCATCCTCCTCCGCTTGATCCCCAAATATGTGTGTCCGAATGCCGTTTGAAACATCTTTGGAACTTTTTGCGGGCATAATTTACGTTCAGGAACTTTTTAGCCGATATTGGCGAAACGTTGATTCCAGCTACGCCCTTGTTAAATAGCTCAATATTATGGCGCCTTGAATAATCTTGCACACTGCTATCAGATGGCACTGACATTAATGATATTGCCGATGGCGTTTCCTCGAGACCATACAAGTCTACTTGCCGTGATGTAGATGGTTGTGGATCCATAATGTTAGTAATTGATGGTTTCTCACTAGGCTCCGAAATTGCAGCATGGGATTGTTCCGTTCTATTTAAATGCAAACGACAATTATCACAAATCATCAAAGAAGTGTCCAAATGTGTTTTGCCCATAAACTTGAGTTTTTTGACATTTTGTTCGGTTAATTTACGAAGGTTTTTTGAGCACCGTTTAGTGGGAAACGGCATACAACACTTCTTCATGTTAAACTCCATTTTCAGTTCACTCAGATAGATTTTACTGATGAATGCGACTATGTATGAGCATATATATTGGCTGTGGTACCTTTGGAAATGCAGGTATAAAACATCTCTGGTAGTTTACAGGCAGCGTACATTAGCTGTTTTTTTTCATGAGAAGATATACCTGACATACGTTATAGCTGCTATTTGTCTACCTACCTTAAACAATATGTGTTACTTTCATCGCTACATCACCGAACTGTTCGGAGTGTAGTTTTCACACACTACACCCGACCTCTAACATCGTTGGAGCTTGGCAAAATAGTCAGCAGTTCGATTAATATGCTTCTTCTATATGACCCTCCGCATAATTTCATCATCTGTCCATTTCACACTTGTCGCCCCTGCGACATCTATCTCGCTGTTACTTTCATCGCTTTAGCAAATTCGCTCCCTTCAATCTCTGAGCGGCCCGACCGATACAGCCATAAAACAATTATAAATATATTGATTGCAATATTAAAACAATAGTGCTATTTATCTTGTTCTTTTCAAATGAGTCTTCTTATCATCCTGATATCAAAAGAAAAGAGGACATTAGAGTAATGTGAACGTTATAATATGAAGATCTTGGAAAATTTATCATTTCTGGTGGAAATCTCGATTAACTTAAGAAAAGAGCGAATTTTCTTATGTTTTTTCATTCTATTGAAATAAAATCCGAAAAATCTCGAAAACGGTTGCGTTCAGGTGATTTATCATTATCATTATTATTGTTTTTAATGATCTCCAAAATCATATTGTATAATTAATTTTCATTTATAATAATGAATAACCAAAATTTGAAATATGCACCCAAGTTCGCTCTTCGGAAAACTTTTTTATTATAAGAGCGTCCATCCTAGAGTTTTTTTCAAAACGTGTCTTTTTTTCTCAAATTTCCACAAAACAAATTTGAAAAATATTAAAAATATGTTTTTTTTTTATGTTATTTTTAGTATTTATTTTCGATTTTTCTTAATGAAAAATTTTTTTTTTTTCAGTGTTCATTTTTTTTACAAAGCCTTTTTAGTTCTCTACAACTCCCCCATATAAAGTTTTTCTCTAAATGTAATGGTTTTTGAACTACGATTTTTCAAGTAAAATGTTGGAAAAAAAACATACACCCATCTCAAAAGTTACTCTTGAATCCAAATAATCTTAACACCAGTGGATTTTTTTTTTCAACATACCGAAGACGTGTACCAAGTTTCATCAAAATCGAAGATAGTTGAGTTTGGTGACCGACCGATTTGGCGTGGAATCAGTCTATAGTGGCAGCTTGGTCCGGCCAGAACAGCACAGGTTTATTATGTTGCTTTAGGAATGGTAGCAGCTGCTTTTCCAGGTACTCCTGGACGTAGATCTCTTGATTGATGGTTCCCGTAGTGATGAAAATGCCGCTTTTCAGACCACACGTGCATATGGCCTGCCAGACGAGGTATTTTTTCGGGAACTTCGATAGTTTGATGGCTTTGAAAATTTTGGGCACCTTCCCTTTTCCTGATGTGGTATAAAACTCCTGTCCCGAAAGCTGCTTCCGTCGTCCATGACGACACAGTCGAACTTTGTGAGCATATTCATGTACAGCTATCGGGACCGCTGCTTTGCCGACAGGTTTTGTTGGTAATCTCGGTTCGCCACCTTCAACTTCGTAAACGTCGACAACCCGGCTCGTTTCATGACCCCCAGTACAGTAGAATGGGAGACATTAAGCTTGCCAGCGACGTCCCGGATGGATAAGTTAGGACTCCCCTTATATTTCGCCGCCACTTTCTTCATCGTCTCTGCGTCACGTCCGGTCGACAGACGCTCCCCAAACACTTTTAAAACGTTTGTCACGGTCGATTTGGCGACATCCAGCAATTTTGCCAACTTGGCGTGCGAGAACGTTGGATTCTCTTGCTGCGCGAGCAAAATTTTGACACGTTGCACCTCTTGCTTGGACGTAATTTTGAAAACTGGAGAGCAAACTCATCATAGCAACCATTGTATTTACACTCAACTTCCAAATGCAGCATTTCAGCTTTTTTTAAATGCATTTTTAACAGAAATACACCAATTTGAAGTTGACCAATTTTTGCGCTTTCCAGACTTTAGCAGGTATATCGACATCTCCGGCTAGGACCTTGGCAACAAAAACCGCTTACATGTCAGTCCTTCTTTTCTCCAGGGTTTCAATTCCTTATAGCATGCAGCCATGTTCGTATGGCGGTAGGTTAAAATGATCACGCCATGGTAGATGAAGAAGAGCTAGACGCACACACGTTCTTTGGATCGATTCAAAATGGTCAACCCACATAATGTTGAACGGACACCAAACTAATACAGCAGATTCCAGAATCGAGCGCACCAGAGCACAGTAAAGTGATTTCAAACACAGAGGATCGGTGAAATCATCGGTAAGCTTCGATATGAAACCGAGCTGTCAGTTCGCTTTTGAAATCACGTCGTCAATATGAATTCATAAGTTAAGCTGGGAGTCCAAAATCACACCAAGGTCCCTAACCTTTTTCAGCCTTTCTAAAACATGCCCATTAAGACGGTAGAAAGATTAATTCCTTGGCCCTAACACAACGACATTGGAAACGGAACCGAATTTAAATCATACTTGTCAACCTGGTGTTGGTACTTCCATTGTTAAGCAGCTCATACATGATGATGTTTTTGATTTAGGTTAGCGGAAGTAATTCAGTTGTTGCTGTGATTACTATTTGACATTTACCGTTTCCTTCATTTTTCACTGAGATAAGCATTTTAAATCTACGCTGTCGTGGGGCAACTGAGTGAAAGCAAGTGAGAAGATTCAACTGGCTTGCCAAAAGTTGCCAAAAACATGTAATCTGGCTTTCCAAAAGTTGAACATGTTTGTCTTTCTTGTTCAACCAAGTTGATATAAAACTGCTTAATATGACAAAAGTAGATTTTTGTTCATCATAAATTTTAACTTATTCTACCAAGCTTATATCTATTAATAAACAACAGCGCAGTTACGTCAAACACACGATTCTAATGCGATATCTGTTCATTCTATAGCAACCGTTTCTGTGATCAACACAAGACCCAAAACGACTAATGGCTGACTCATAATTGATACGTTGCGGATGCATTGACGTAAATTTGACAGAAAACCTATGGGAAAACTGTTAAATTCACGCAAATGTATCTGCAACGTATCAATTGTGGGTCAGCCATAAGGCAAATTGACTATTAAACTTTTCTCTGTGTGAGCAAACAATACTCATAAAAAGAGTGCATTAGTTTTACCGTGGATACACGGTAGAATGAATTAACCAAATAGAAAGGTAAAATATATTTTGATTGCTTTTTTTATCGCCAGATGGTTCTGTTGGCAGCACTACACGGGTTGCCTAACATGTGTAAAAAGGAAGTGACTTATATTGTTAATATACTATATTTGGTTGAATCCTCCGGACGCTTAACACGGTCGGACAACCAAAACCAGCTTTCCGCTCGATGGATTCTCTCTTCCCCAGAAGTGCCAGAATCTTGTAGATGTCTCCGCGATCGTATCCGGCCGACACGAAGTGGGCCACGATGGCCGACTTTTTAGGCCCGGATGGAGCAGGCGGTACGAACAAACCATAGATCGAAGTTGTTTCACTGTTCTCGCCATAGCTGCCGTAAACAAACTGATGGAGCTGTCAAATTTTCACAGCATGTAGGCAACTGTTATATATTGAGCCTTATTCCGCGCAGCGAGTGAGGTTGCTAGCTGTCACTGACTAGGTGAGTTACCTCAAATGAGACGACGATTATCTGTTAAATTTGCACAACCCATGAAACCATTTTAGTTTGATTCCAGCCGTATAGCACTCCTCCCGGTTTTGATGATAAAACTACATTCAAAACTGTTTTGTTTACCAACACCACCTCCTCGCTTCTTCAAAGCCAAAATTTGTGCAAAGTGACCCACTCTATAGACGGCTGTGAAAACAAGTCAATAAAACCATTGGAAGACCATTAAGATTTCCAAAATGTTCTAGATAAAGATGATATGACAGCTTCAGAACCATCATAATACCTATTGGCTGCCAAGAAAACCAGAATACAGCCACAGTTGTCAAACTCCACTGTGATATCATGGTTGGTTTTTATTGTTCTGCTTTGTTCGATTCTTTGGCTTTCTGATTCATTTAGTATCATGCTCCAAATCATATGTGCATTAAATTTAATTGTGAAGATTGGCACGATAAGAGCCAAAAACTAATGCGCCTCGGAAATAATGCAAGTTTACAACACCAAAATCAAAATTAAAACAAATATATTCGATAAATTAATAATGAATTTCCTGAAAATTGATGAGATTCAATAAGGTTATCTAAAAGAATGCCGAAATGGGTCTCTGATCTATAGTTCATTTGCATTACGTGTAGAATATGGGGCATTTATTTTTCCACATTTCGTTTCTTTTTTTTTTATTTTAAGTCGGCCTATTTCCTCACATGGTGACAATCACCGACGCCAGGAAGATGACTCCACCACCTGGACCCTACCTAACGACTCATGAATATGAGCCGGGACCAACGGCTTTACTTCCCTTCCGAAGGAAGACGTGACCAGATATTTTCGCCTCAGAAAAACCACCGACGTCGACTGGGATTGAACCCAGACCCACTGGGGTGCCAAGTAGCAGTCACGCTTACCACTACACCACCGACGCTGGCAGTTTCCACATTTCCATTATTTCTTATATTTCAATATGGCGATTGGAAAAAAATCAAATTTATCTTCGCAATGACTACTATAAAACTATTGGGTCATTCAGTGACTTCCCTCAATGCCAATTTGCCGTTAAATGCATTTACTGGAGACAACCTGCTTTTAAAATACATTTTCAACTGACCATAATAAGATCATAGGAATGAGTTCTAAAACGGCTATTCAAAACAGCATTTTACGAGTTCATAAAGTCGAAATAAAACCTTTGATAGGAGTAAAAGGAATTTGAGAAAACAAGGTTTCAAGAGCGTTGTAAATAAACTGGGTAGGTTCTCATAAACCTGACAAAAATATGAAACCTATTGGCACCTCTTGGTCCCATCATAAAACCGAATGGGTTTCTAGTGGCTTTCATAAAACTTTAACAAAA
This sequence comes from Aedes koreicus, assembly GCA_024533555.2. Lineage (NCBI taxonomy): Eukaryota > Metazoa > Arthropoda > Insecta > Diptera > Culicidae > Aedes > Aedes koreicus. The sequence continues at coordinate 6,881 of JAHHFK020005164.1, forward strand.
CTCGATAAAGCTGGAGGGTTTTGGGAAAGTTATCACAAATAACGTGTTATTTTTTTACCACATTTGTGATTGCGATTCGCAGCGCAGAACTAGAGTACTTCACATATCGCCTGATCGGAAGCCTTACTTAATTTCAACGGGAGGTCTTCTGCGGCTGCTTATCGGCTGGTTGACTCCTTGCAAGCTGTCTTCCGCGAAACTTTCGTTTCGTGAGTAGCTAGCCATGGACAGTACCCACGATGGTACACTTCTTACAATCTTTAGGTTCTAAACTTAATGGTTCTATGGAGTGCATATTAAAGCTTTGAAACTTTATAATGAGGTCTGTATTAGTGAAATACTGTGTTTTTAGCATGCAAAGATTATAACGGGGTATAACTTAACAATGAAAATTTTCTTTAAGGGCCATAACAAAACAACAGGAAAAAAAAAACTGATTGATTTATTTTAAAGGCACGTCTCTTTACTTAAAAAAATGAACATTTGAATACGGTCCGCCATCAGCTGTTCGACGAAGCTTTGTCTTGATGTTTGACCAGGAGCGTTGTACAGCTTCTTTATCGATTTGGCGAATGCATCTTTTGGTTCTATTAATCAGTTGTTTACAGGCTGTGGCTCTCCAGTTGTTTTTGTACACCAGCGAACTCAAATATCCAAAGAACTGTTCAATCGGGTGATACTTGGGCAAACTTGTTGGATTGCGGTTTTTTGGTACATACAGGATATTTTGGCTTTCCAAGAAGGCTTGCGTTTTTCTCGCATAATCTCGTATAATGTGACGACACTTAATGCAACATAATTCTCGCATAATGCGACGACGCTTTATCCGGCCAAAACACGTTATTTCCATCTGCATGATTTTTTTTGAAGAAATGGAATCAATATTTTCTTCAAACATTGATTGTGGTACACTTCTTGATAAATAGCCAAACCATTGGGCTTGAACCATGGTTTTGAAATTCTTCTCTCAGATATGGCAATGTAAAGCATCACCTTCTGCTCAAACTTAAGCTTAAACTCATATTTCACGTTCGGAGATGCAGTAGAAATGTTATCAGAATAATATCGATCGATTCCTTTGATGTGGGATTTTGAGAGAGGGAAGTAGCTTTCATCATCCAAAACGAAACATTTTCCGGCGTAATTTCGGGTCATCTAGCGGCATTGGGATTTTACGGTAAGGTTGATCGAAGCGTGCTTTGCTCAAAGATGGAAGCCAATATTTTTTCTCCCGTCTTAATTTGAAATTTCACTCCAGTTTATCCTAGTTTAGTATTATTGTTTATTATTTTATTACTGTTTTGAGTGGCTTATTTGAAGAATCCTGTTGCAAAGCTCGGACTGCGAAATGGAAATCAGTGAATCCGAAAAACAGTTCCAGGCGCGAGCAAAGTAAGTGAAAAATTTATTAGACATGCAAGAAGACTTTTTCGTATCGCAGACCATGTAGAATCGAACGGTGAAGTGACACATTCATGGGGTTCAAAGTGTGGTTAAAAGTCCTGAACTGCCGGCAGACTGGTTAAATTGAGTTTTAAGAACAATCGTCCCATTAACCACGCAATTAAGTGCATGATTTCTGTCGGTCTTCAGGCACCGAAGAAGTGAAAAAATGTGTAAATTAGCGCCAGGAGGAATTGTCTCTCAGGGAAATCCCTTAGAGCATTTATTTAAAACCATGGAAGGCGATACTTAGTTACGGAACATGGAAAGGAGACAAGTAAAGGGTGTTCCGATCAAAATTTGGTCAAACAGTAATGTGTGTGACTCGATCAAAGTTTTTATTAATAAGGCAAACTCTTTTTCTTTTTTAAGTTCAGTTAATACAGAATTCAGGAGAAATATTCAGCTAAGCTTACTAAGCTTACAAACCTTGAACTGTTTGTCGTTCACTACAGCTTTTTGAGTCTTTTTAAGGTTCCGCTTGACGATGTCCCAATATTGTTCGTTTGGGCGGAGCTCTGGCGTGTTTGGAAGGTTCTTGTCCTTGGGCACCATTTGAACAGCATACCACTCCATGGCCTTTTTTCCGTAATGGCAAGATGCCAAATCCGGCCAAAATAGAGCGAAACAATTGTGTCGTTTCAGGAAAGGCAGTAGACATTTTTGTGTGCACTCGCTCAGATAAATTTCCTGGTTGACGGTTCCGGTCGCAATGTTAACGTTGCTCTTCAAGCCACAGGTACAGATGGCCTGCCACACCTGATCTTTCTTCGCGAACTTTGAAATCTTAATGTGCTTGAAAATATCTGCCACCTCTCCCCGTCCGGTTGCCGTATAAAATTCCTGTCCAGGAAGCTGTTTAAAGTCTGCCTTGACGTATGTTTCATCGTCCTGTACCACGCAATCAAACTTCGTCAGCATCGTCGTGTACAACTTTCGCGATAGTGCTTTGAACGACGTGTTTTGTTTATGGTCGCGATTTGCAGTCATCATTTTCTTGTAAGTCGACAGTCCAGCTCGTTTTTTAGCTCTATCCACGGTTGAAGGCACCACTCCCAGCTTCTTTACGACATCTCGGACGGAGAGGTTGGGGCTCCGCTCGAAACAGCGGGCAACTCTTTTTGTCGTCGCTGTGGCCTCCAGCTTTCGATTCCCCCCGATCCAGCTTTCCTGGCTGTCGTCAAACGTTCATCGAACACTTTTAATACGTTGGTAACAGTTGATTTAGCCACATTCAATAATTTCGCCAACATGGCGTGAGAGTAGTTTGGATTTTCGCCATGCACGTGCAACATTTTGATGCGTTGCTTCTCTTCCTTCGACGATATTTTGATAACTGAAGTGCTAATCTCAAAACCAAAATAGAGGCATGCGTGTAGCAATACATCTTCAAAATGAGCGGTGTGCAAAATTTTTTAATGCACGCTGAAAGGAAATGAATCAAGTTTAAGTCGACCAAATTTTTATCGAAACACCCTTTAGAACGAACTGCTACGTACTGCGTGGCACTGCTGCGCGCTAAAATGGCATCCAGAAAATTGATACTGACTGGGTGAGATGATTTCTACGCATTTATATGTGTCGACATGGAATTCAGCTAAGTACTTTTTATATTTTTAATACCAGAATAGTTTTTTCTCGTAGCGAATGTTGTGCAGTGGGGGAAGTTCCTTTAATCGCACATACATTTCTTGACCGCTGGGTTCAATTAAAAGCATTTGAAAACCATGAATATTAGTATGTGTACGTGTATGTGTGTGTGTGTTTTTGTGTGTGTGTGGGGGGGGGGGGGGGGGGGGGGGGGGGCGGGGGAGAGAGGGGGGGGGGGGGGGGGTGGGGGGTTGCGGTCTTTGGGGGGGGGTGGTGGGGGGGGGGGGGCGCAACAAGGGGCGGGGGGGGGGGGGTAGGGGGGGGAGGGGGATGGTTTGGGTTTTAATGTGGGGGGGCGGTGGGGGGGGGTTCTTTCCGCCCAAGTAACACCAAAAACATCTTTTTGGTCAGTTATCTTGAAATTTTGTTATACAAGAGTATTAAGAATGTAATGAAAAACATATTTTGTCATATACAAGCTAAGAGGATGTTGTCGCAAAACATTTGCCTTTCATAAGTCACCCATGTATTTTTCTAGAACATATGACTTAATTTTCGACTCAAATATGACCAAAAGAGCGCAATTAACCGATCTTTTTATAACATCTTTTCGATAGCATCAGGAGTTTTAAAGATGCACTGCATAACATGCTTTTGACATGACGATGTCTTATCTAGGTAGTTTATAGCATTACAATAACTAATAGGTTATAATCAAGTTGTAAAAAAGCGAAACTAAATGCAGAAATGCATGAACACAACAATTCAATCCAACAAGTGTCAAATTAGCAGATGTAAACACAGATCGAATTTGACAGTAATGTTTGTTATAAATATGATAAATTTGTTTATGACATTACTTTTTTATAGATTTTTCATATCGATTAAAAAGCAGACCTAGCCCATTTGCATGATATCTTCCTAAAAAACGGTTACAGAATTAGTCGAACTACAAGAGATGAAAAACATATATATTTTTCAGAACAATAGCATGCAATAAGCATCACCATCAGCAGTTGATTCATTGTGATGGTCCACAAGAAACGTCATTTTTTTCCTAAAATTTCTGGAGCCAAATGACATTTCACTAAGAAGATGCTCTAATATGGTTATTATGATGTTATAATAACTAACTGAAATAATTTGCAATGGACCATCATGAGCATGTTATTAGACTGCTCTCAAGATGTATTTTGGACTCAATCTCAACTTCACACCATAGCTATGGACAAAATTACAGTGCCGGTTGAAACTATGATTACACACTGAAAATCAATTTTAGTTAATATTACGAAATCGAAGGTAGAACTAACGAATCTATTCGTTGTTTTCTGCAACGAAACTGATTTGTTGGTTTTATGAAGACACCTTCGTAATTAATGGCACACACGCAACTGTCAACATTGTACGAAAAAAAAACTCCAAGAGCTACGAATATTTGGTCACAAATTAAAAAGAAACGTCTCTCTGGTGTTTGCATGAATGACTGATAGATCTACTATATATCCGTGGTTGATCGCACTAGACCATGAAAACTCATGAGAAGATACTTGATTAATGAGCGTGAAGTTCTAACTCTCGACAGTGCTCTAATTTGTATTTGGATATAAATAAATTATTCCCGCTCATCTCAGCAGCAACACAGCGATTGGCTGGTCTTCACGAAATTCATTTCGTGCATTATACAAAAAGGTGTAGTGATAGCATTTTACCAGATAAAAAGCAATATAAAAAGTTCATACAATATACAAGATTTTTGTTCCAGGTACAAATTCGATGTTAACGAAGCGAGTAAAATCTAATTTACGAAAAGAAATTTTCAGTGCAATTATCACTACAAATTTCGAAAATGTGTTTTTTTTTGTCGATCATTGAGATGATACATCTTGAGTAAGAAAGAAAATTGCTCGATAATCTAGACATTTTTTTATGTTTTAAAAATACTTTCAATCGACAGTGTAGACCATGTGTCTAATCCACCATGACGATTTTTGACGATTCCAACAGAGATGCTACAAAATTGCAAAATATAAGAAAATTTTCTGCCGATTTTTTTTAATCTTTAGAACGGCGCATCAATTATGCAAGAGTAAAACCAAAAGTTGCACCATAAAGGCTGCCTCGCATATCATATTTTGTTAAACGTTCTGAGCATTTACAATCTCTAATTTTCTTATATTTATTAAACAATCGATTTGGATAAAAACGATTGTCATTTTTTTACTATGAGTTGTGCATATTCTCCTCATAAACAAACATAATTTTCACAATCACAACAATCTTAACAATCGTTGTTAACTTCTGTTCGTTTGACATTTATCAAACTACCATATCATGTTCAAGTATTTCTGCAATTGTTTTTACTTTGGAATTACTTGATTATAACCTATTTGTTATTATGATGCTAGAAACTACCAAGATAAGACATCATCATGTTGGAAGCATGCTATTCAATGTATTTTGAAAACGTATTATTAGTTCTAAATCTGTATCTAAAAACTTCTTTTGTGACCTTAAAGATGTTTCAAATTGATCGATTTATTGCGCTGTTTTGGTCATATAAGATACCAAAAATAAGTTATGTGTACTAGAAAAATACATGAGATCATGTTTTAAAGATGAATTTTTTAACATTACATAACAAGTTGTGTTACTTGGGTGTTGTGCAAAGAGATCGATGGATGAAGAGCCTGCCATTCCCAAGGGAGCTCTTCTGGCGCTTCCATCGTCTCTACAACAGCCAACCCAGGATTGTGTATGGTCGGAAAATGCTTTGCTAGGCTAGGTCCAGATGCTCGATTAATATTTGGATAATGAACCAAAAAATGATGCTTCGGCTTAAGATCTTTTTGGCGATGCGTTTGATACAAATTGTGATGATGACTGAATAAATAATGATACATAAAGTTGTATATTAAAGTAACGCAATGTTGTCGAAGCAATCCAAGAAATCTAAAAAGTTCTATTTCACTACCCGTTCTTATAAATTCAGACATTCTTCTCTTTTCAGAGAGCGAGTTATGGCGCTATAACCATAGCCATAGGGAGATAGGACTATAGTTAATGCTAAAGTCCCAACCGTTCGAAGAGAAATGGAGCATCACTTAACCTTCTCAGACTAGATGCTCCCAACGACCATTTTTGTATAACATTTTGTTCTGTACGCCAAACAGGGCATTCTGTTCAACTATTCTCTCCGACTATTAATTTCCTTTTTCCTTTGATATCTACTGAAGGCTACGTGGGTTCCCCGTCTCTTCTTAGGGTAAATACCAAATCCTCCCTTTCACCAACGGTTACATGCACGGCCAGAAATTGAACTCAATATGAGAGGCCACTTTACTCAATCGCATGGGAACTGCGACTCAATTTCGTAAACAGTGGAGTTACTCAGTCTATGAGTGACTCCACTTTTTACGAAACTGAGTCGCAGTTCTCACGCGACTGAGTAAAGTAGCCTCTCATATTGAGTTCAATTTTTGGCCGTGAGAACGTGGCCAGGTGAGCGATCGAGGAGTGTCTTCGTGGAGATTATTGCGTGAAGAAACGTATCAGTAACCGTAATCAGGTTTCGTTTCATGATGGCATGCAATGTCTTCAACGAATTATTCCTCATCGTAGCTCCATCCACGAGGTGTGCAAACGTCAATGCTAATGCCAATGCTAATGTTAATCCAGCGGCATTGTGATTTTACGGTTGATATCGGTGTATTCTGGTGCTCTTTATTTCTTGTGGAAGGCTATTCCTACCTTCTTCAACGTCTTGCAGCTGTAAGGTTGCGTTGCCTTGAACTTTTTTACTGCATCTAATTGACAAATCGAATCTTTGTTGTTAAAAGTACTATGGAGCAATCTAAGTCTTTTCCAATATTTTAGCCGGTCTTCCACTACCACTCCTACGAGCTGTTCCTGAGCTTGCCAGGATACGATGGATGGTTGAAACTGGAACAATCTCGGTCTTAAAATGGTTCACAGTGAACTTTTTCCCGTGATTTGTGTTCGTTTGATAGAACTGTACAATTCGCTTGCGTAATACTTCTAGCTTTGAAGGCATTTTGAACACAAATGAACAAGCTGGAACAAAACAAAACATGCGACTATGTTGGGGAGACAGAGAGCGTTACAGCGTGGCGCTGTAATGAATGAAAGAGAGCGAGCTCGGAGAGAATCTCTCAATTGTAGATTCGCCCTAATGAAAAAAAAACCCTAGAAATCATTCTCATTTTTTAGCTATACCCCGTTAACAAGACCACCTTTTCTGCCATTTTCAATAGTTAACATCTTCAGTCAAAATAGTTTATGTCTAATTTAAAAATGTCGAAAACTTTTAAGATATTTGCGTTCCAAGTGTTTCAATTTTTTTGTGAGGGTCACTGCTTTGAAGTTTCCATTTGATATTCCTGTAAAACGTCTTCGTCAAAACGTTCTTTAAACGTTCATTCCATTCAAAAGCTCCAATCTAAGTAAATCTACAGCAAAGGGAGAAAAAAATCGCTTATCTAATCCAGCCAGCAGCGCTTAACGAACTTCCGACTCATCGTGCCAAGCTGCAAAAAAAAGAAAACTTAGTAAAATCTACGAAATCCAATTTCACATGCCACTCCCAAAACTTTCTGCCTAGTTTCAGCAGTTTGAAATCCTCCCATAATTGGATTCCCACCAGAAGAGCCTGATGTCGTCTGCCAGCTGGGCCATTGTTTGCCCATCTAATTCATTCACGCCCGTCGCACATCCAGTTGATTCATATCAATGTATGCGACCACGACGCCAACGACAAACACTCATTGCCGGCACGAAGAGAAAGGCCGAGTGCGGGGGAGGGCTGGTTCTTGTTCAAACTTTTTACCGACAGGCTATTATTTGAAACTTTTATTTCACACTGTGCGCAATAGATATTTCATAACTGGCGGTAGGTTGGTAGACGAGGCCAAAGTTCAGGAGGTTGTAAAATGTTCCGCCTGAAATAATTTCCATCCAGGGAAATGTGGACGGAGGCAAGCGTCAGCATAAATTTGCCAGATATGTGCATCACGAGTAGCTGAATCAACTTCCAACTTAGATTTTGTTCTCTTAAGTGGGGGAAAAAAAAGTTGCGTCCAACTGTAATCCATTCGAGCATCGGTGGAAGGATATTCGTTTGGACAGCAGATACCAGTTCGTATCTCAAATTGCAGCAATCAGCATTAAACGTTCATCGACAAACCAATTAACCTGATATGACAACTGAAAAAAATCCTCAGATTATCCCAAGATCTAAAGTGATAGTCGAGTCGACGCCATCTAGATAAAAAAAAAACCCACAGCCACCCTTGTTTATCCAAATTTAATTCACAGCAGCAACAAAGAATTGACATCGCATTTCATCCGCTGTCTCTGCCGGCGTCTCCCCAGCCTCCAAAGCAATGTCATTTCCTAATTGGACGAGTTTGCGACGCGAAAAAATAAACTAAAATAAAGAAGTCATCCAGCTTCAACCTACCCCCCCCCCCCCCCCCACACACTCCTCGCACCGGGGAAAATCGTCCTTGCAAACACCACTTCCGATGAAATTTTTATCATCACCGTCGCCGTCGTTCTCATATGTGGGGGATGTGGCATCGACCGACGTTGTGTCTTGTTTCGTTTTTACGGGCACCGAGTGCTGTCGACTGGTTCTAATCCGGTGGCAAAAAAAAAAAAAAAAAGAAACCCCGGAGATGGAGAAGCCATGCGAAAAGGATATAAGTTTATCATTTTTACGTTACAACAACCGGCACAAGTAAAGGAAGCGCCGGGAAGCAACCGGATGGACATAGCCTGCCTGCCTCCTTATCGGGTTTGACAGCCATTCGACGGAATTTATGGCATCAAGATTTCGTTGCGAGAGGCGGGGACCGGTTCAAGGATGTTCCGCACAAGTTGAGGAGTCAGCATAATGCGCAGCAGTAGGTAGTGCTGGCAGTAGTTCTAAGCTGAAAGCTTTTCCATCGCCCTGCCAGTGGTCGGGGATGGTCGGGGAGATGGGAGGCAAAAATTGTCCTCGACGTTTGATGGAGTAGATGGCAAATGTGATCGGAGTGGAATTAAGAAGTGCTGTCCTTAGTTTCGGGGATCCGGAATCGTAGGGAAGCAGCACTGGCAGACCTAATTCAATGAGATGGGTCATAATGTTTTGTTGACGTCGAACGATTTTTTTTTTTGCTATGGACTTATGGCAAATGGTGGTAAAAGTGGGTGGGAAGTTTGACTGCAATTTTACGTCAATTTAGTGTAATGGACGAAAGTAAATTGGGCTGACTGAGGTGGGTGCGGTTTAGCAGTTGGTAGGGGAAGTAATTTGAGTAATGGATGTGGTTTAGATCCTTTCGTTTTTTGGATGATTTGAATTTCAATAGTTCTCAAGAAGTTTATAAGTTGCAATTGCATACCTTGGTAGAGGGTGGATCAATAATTATTGCAAGACTTTCAAACTTGTATAGCTTTGTAAATAATGCGTGCATTAAAAATAAAGCGAATAAATGTACCAATTTTTCATGCGATTACCCTGCCACCTGCTGATCGGTCCATCGGTTTGTTGTCAACAACTTGACTGGTCCAGAGTAAAGTCAATGTACCCCGATAATCTTGGCTCACTGGTTCTGTCAAATCGAATGAATTCAAGAACAAATTATCAATTGAACGTTTTAACATCGACTGTTATTTTCAAAGCTGTGGAGCTCATATTCGTACTTGATGAATATAATGCTGAAGATGTGTTGTTATTTTTCCTAAATGTAAAATGGTGGATATTTTGACCCTTCTTACAGAGAATACATAGAAGCATAAAAATAACATAGTCGCTTCTCCGACTTAGACTACTAGCAAAAGATTGAATAATTTAAAAAACGTAATTATAAAAATACTCTGAAATTTTCAGCTCTTGAAAAATATCCGAAAGCTAACAAGACGTGAATAAAATGGCAGCCTACTTCACTTTTAAATGGTGCACTATAGTTCTCAATTTGTGACGCTCTGAAACCTTCAGCACAATGGACAGCCACCGAAGCAAAGAAAAAAAAAATCGCTTTGCTAATGGTAGCAATGGTAGCATCAGAGCTTACTCTCGTTTCTCTGTGAAGCACACATGATGGGTGGGATTTTTTTTTCATCGCTTTGTGCTTGAAACAGAAAGGTCAATAAACCTCTTAAAGTTTTATGCATGGTGAGGAGAGAAGTGTAAGTCAAACATTAAAGAAAAGTGAAATTCATTCATAAAATATAAATAATCTCCTCTTCAGCATTCTCTCTCTCTCTCTCTCTCTCTCTCTCTCTCTCTCTCTCTCTCGCTATTTCTCTCTTTCTCTAAGATGGGCTAAGATGGGCTCGTGAAACATACCTCATCTGTGAAGCGGCTCGGGTGTTGGTGGTCAATATATGGGTCTTTCCATATCAAGTGACCGGAGAAATGCATCGACCCTCTTTGATTCGAACCAAAATTGGCTGATATTCTTGTTCTAAGCTATTAATAAAAATTCCAAAGTTTAAGACCAACCGGAGAACCCCTCGGCCCATGGACTGCCTCCAATTTTTTGAGATTTTTGAAAAGTGAATATTTTGTTTTTTGAATATCTCAATGAATAAAAGAGATGCAAACAATGTCAGATACTTTTCTTAAATGAAATTAGATTTTGCCGTTCCAGCTGAATGGCACTTTTTTGCAACGGCACACGGCAAAGATCAAAGCGATGGATTAGGTGGAACTCTAAAAATATTGGCGACGAGAGCTAGTCTTCAAGGAACTAAGGTCTGTATCCAAAATAATCCGGACACCTTCAAATCATTGTAACTCTTGAAATATTGCACGTAGGAGTAAAAAAAATTCACTGTGGTATAGCTGAGAGTCTATGATGACAAAGACTATGATTGATGTTTACATTTCATGTTTAGTATTCAAGATGGTGACGAAAGAAAAACAAGTGCGCGAGCGAATTTTGTACGGGCGTACGGCAAATCCTGACTTGTCAATACGGGACCTTGCAAAAACATTGGATTTGCCTAAATCCACTGTTCACGATGTGCTCAAATCATTTTCGGAACGTTTGACGGTGGAGAGGAAACCGAGAAGTGACAAAAACATTGGACGCGCTGATCCTGTCATGGACTGAAAGGTGAAAAGGATATTAACGAAAAACCCAAATTTCTCCATTCGAACGGTGGCTCGTAAAATAGGGATGTCGCCTGGTTTTGTCCAAAAATCAAAACAACGCGTTGCAACGTTTGGGACTTAAATCGTATAAAGTAAAAACAGTTCCAAATCGCAACGACAAACAGAACTTGGCAGCAAAATCACGGGCTCGACGTCTGTGCTGCGAATATTTGACGAAGTTTTCATGCGTTGTTATGGACGATGAAACTTTGTCCTGGAGGATTTCAAGCAGCTTCCAGGGCTGGTTTTTTATTCTGCTATGGCCAGAAATGCTACAGCTGAGCATTTCAGAACGAAGAAGGCATCGAAATTTCCCAAAAATACCATGTGTGGCAAGCAATTTGCACGTGTGGCAAAAAGAGTAAATCTTTCGTCACTACAGGCACAATAAACAAGGAGATCTATCAGAAAGAGTGTCTGCAGAAGCGATTGCTACCCTTCATCAAAAGTCACAAAGAAAAACCTTTGTTCTAGCCCGATTTGGCATCATGCCACTATGCTAAAACTGTGATGGAGTGGTACCAAGCAAATAAAGTGAACATTGTACCAAAAACCCGCCAAATTGTCAGAGGACAAAGGGGAGAATTGGGTGGGGGAGGGGGGTGGGAAATTTTTTGAAAAAACGAAAAAAGGTGGTTTGTTTTTCCGAATTGTTAAAAAAATCCCTGAATTGGAAAAAAAAAAAAGGAGGGAAATGTAATGGGAAATTTTGTTTTTTTTTTGTTTGGGGGGGCCGGGTTTTGGGGACACCTTACCATACAAACCCCATACAAACAAAACAAGAGCTATTTTTTTATGCGAAGCGACGTCTCGCGGAAATTAATCGAACTAAAAATTGTGTGCAATTTCGAATCGAAGCGCAAAATTTTGCATTATCTTCGAGCTTTGTCCAAAGCACAGTTATATCGTTTGAAGCGGACACCGAGTAGCCTACCGAAAGGCGTTTGACTACCCACGTGAAGTATGGAGAAAAATTGCGCCAAATGTACTCAGCCTATTAATGGTATCGACTCTGTTACCTGCCGTGGCTACTGTGGTAGCGTATTTCACATGTCGTGTTCCGGTGTATCCCGTGCTCTACTGGGCTACTTTTCATCACACCGGAATAATCTCTACTGGATGTGCGACAAATGTGCAAACCTGTTTGAGAACTCCCATCTCAGATCAATCACAAACCTTGCGGATGAAAAGTCGCCCCTAGCATCGCTTACCGATGCTATTAACGGCTTACAGACAGAGATAAAGAAAATCGCAGCGAAGCCCATCTCGACGATGTCATCACCCAAACTCAACCGATGGCCGTTGATTAGCGAACCAATACGCGCCGCAAAACGGCCCCGTGTTCTCGATTCTACGTTGCATTCTTCTGCATGTCAATCCGGCTCGAAACAGCTAAATGAAAATGTAGTATCTGTCCCTGTCGCCGTTAAACCAGCCAATAAATTTTGGCTCTATTTGTCACGTATCAGACCCGATGTGACGAACGAGGCAATTTGCGATATGGTGAAAGCGAATCTGGGGAGTGACACCGATCCCGAGGTTGTAAAGCTGGTAGCCAAAGGTATGGATACCAGTAACATGACCTTTGTTTCATTCAAAGTTGGCCTCGACCCAGCCTTGAAGGACAATGCTCTCGACCCTTTGACATGGCCAGAGGGAATCATGTTCCGGCAGTTTGAGGACAACAGCTCCCAAAAATTTCGGAAACCATCGACTGCGGATCCCGGATTATCGCCAGCAGCAACGAAAACAATGACACCAATGAACTGATTCTCAATCAATTCTCGCTGGGATGCACCTGCGAAAGCCGTAAGGAAGGCCCCAACCCACCCGAAACAGTCGTGCTTCCTAAAATCAGCAGCAGTCCTTCTCAAACGGACCTCTCAACCGATTCCTGCCAACAGAGTCATCCCAGCCCTGTTTTCGAGGATAGGGAAGGGGTCTTCCAGACTCTCATCGCAGGCAAGTATCTTAATTGTTCATCTCTTTGCCTGCCTGATGTACTTTCGGATTGCAGCAATACATACTCTGATGCCACTGGATTTCAGCCCAATGACCTCGCATGCTATGCTTCAAGACAAATCGCCACTCGTTGTTCGATGCAATCGATGGATCACCAGCTCGACAACTCAGCTGGTCCAGGTAAATTATTGACCAGTATATGTCCATCCGAAGCAAACAAAGATACTGCACCCGTTCTCAGTGGAACTCGACAATTCCAGCTCTCTTCGGACGACGCTCATTTCATTGACCACGCGATGGATCACCAGCTTGACAACTCTGCTGGTCCAGTCATAACTTCAAGCAACTTCCAGGCCCAGCCTCTGGATCCAGGCCTACGGATCTATTATCAAAACGTTCGTGGACTGAGGACCAAAATCGACAGGTTCTTTTTGTCGGTTTCGGAGGAAGAGTACGATTTGATCGTGCTGACAGAAACATGGCTGGATGAACGGATCTACTCAACGCAACTTTTTGGACCGCTCTATACTGTCTTCAGAACTGATCGGTCCCACCTGAACAGCTGTAAATCGCGTGGTGGAGGAGTCCTGATTGCCGTTTCGAGGAGACTAACCAGCTACCTTGATCCCGCACCTATTTCTAGTCGACTAGAACAGCTGTGGGTTGTAGTCGAAATCCCACACAACACTTTAAGTGTCGGAGTAGTTTACCTGCCTCCTGACCTAAAAAACGACTGCTCGATCATCTGTGAGCTTGTGGAATCAATAGGTTTGGTCTTGTCTCGACTGAGCCCCCGCTCTTGCGCTTTCTTGTTTGGAGACTTTAACCAAACTGGTTTGCAGTGGCGCTTTCCTGATAGTGGTACACCATCCATTGATCCACTACTATCACATATGCCCGCAGCCTGCTGTGCCCTCATGGATGGATTCGACTTGAACGGGCTTTTTCAAATCAACACTCATCTGAACAGGAATAATCGCCTGCTGGATCTTGTCCTGGTGAACGATTCAGCGCTATCCGGTTCTACGGTTTCTTTGCCAATCGAGGCCCTGATCGATCTTGATGCCGATCATCCCGCCCTTGTTGTATCGGTTGACTTACCTACACCTATTGTATATGTACCGCCATCTGCGAATCTCTCTCTGGACTTTCGCCGGGCTGATTACGCTTTAATAGGCCACGTTCTTTCCGACATTGACTGGAATTTCATTGAATTGACCACTGATGTCAATGTTGCTGTGGAACAGTTCAGTGCCGCAGTCGAGGATGCAATTTTCCGGGCTGTTCCAGTACGACGACCTCCGCAAAATCCTCCTTGGTCCAACCCCCGCCTACGCTTGTTTAAGCGAATTCGATCCGCTGCGCTCCGAAGATACAGCAACTCTCGATCATTGCACTACAAACGACTGTTTAATCAAGCTAGCCGCCGCTATCGTCAATATAGCCATTTTCTCTACAACCGTTACGTGAAACGCACGGAAGCAAATCTTCGCTCCAACCCCAAGGGTTTTTGGTCGTTTGTGAATACCAAACGGAAGGAATCCGGTTTACCCAGTTCAATGTTTCTGGCCAACAATACGGTCCGCAGCGAACGCGAGAAGTGTAACCTGTTTGCACGACACTTTGAAAAAGTTTTTCACAACTTCTCCGCTACGACGACGCAAGTGAACGAAGCGACTCCTGCGGTGCCACGTGATGTGTTCAACTTCGATCTTCCACATTTCACACCGCAAATGCTGCAAGCCGCAACGCGTAAATTAAAACTCTCGTACGCCACCGGTCCTGACGGCATTCCATCATCCGTTCTGAAGTATTGTGCAGATATTCTTAGCTTTCCACTAGCAATGCTGTTCAATCTTTCGGCTCAGCAAAGGCAGTTCCCCACACGATGGAAATTCTCCTGCTTGTTTCCAATTCACAAGAAAGGAGACAAACGGGATGTTGCCAATTATCGTGGAATTACCTCTTTGTGCGCATGCTCCAAGTTATTTGAGATAATTGTTAACGATTCCCTGTTTGCATGTTGTAAACAGTATATCGACACAGAGCAGCACGGCTTTTACCCAAAGCGATCCGTATCCACGAACTTGGTACAATTTACCTCTACGTGCCTGCGAAGCATGGATTCAGGATGGCAAGTTGATGCCGCATATATGGACTTAAAAGCTGCATTCGACACAGTGGATCACGAAATCCTTTTGGCTAAACTGGAGAAACTTGGCGTCTCATCTAGGAGTGCGGATTGGTTCAGATCCTACTTGATCGACCGTTCAGTGCGCGTCAAGCTCGGCTCATCTGAATCGGAAGCATTCTCCAACACGTCGGGAGTCCCGCAAGGTAGTAACCTTGGCCCGCTGCTCTTCTCAATTTTTTTGAATGATGTTTCGTTGCTATTACCCTCGGGATGCCGCTTCTTTTTCGCCGACGACGCAAAAATTTATAAAATAGTAAAATGTCTCTCAGACTGCTTGGATCTGCAGGACATGGTGGGAATCTTTGGGGATTGGTGCACAAGGAACTTGCTAAGCCTCAGCGTCGAAAAATGCAACGTTATTTCGTATCACCGCAAACACCAGCCGATCACATTTGACTATGTGTTATCGGGACGCTGCCTAACCCGAGTACAGCACCTTAAGGATCTCGGTGTTATCCTTGATACCGGGCTCACCTTCCGATTACACTATAATAATCTTGTTGGCAGAGCCAATCGTCAACTGGGCTTTATTTTCAAAACTGCAGACGAATTCCGTGACCCACTGTGCCTCAAGTCCCTCTATTGCTCACTTGTACGGTCAATATTGGAAACAAATGCGGTCGTCTGGAGTCCTTTCCATGCCATTTGGATCGCCAGAATTGAAGCTGTTCAAAAAAAATTTGTGAGATATGCTCTTCGATTTTTTGGTTGGCGTGATCCAAGAAACCTGCCGCCATACGAGGAGCGGTGCCGTCTTCTACTGATCGAACCACTGGAGGTGAGACGATCAATTGCACAAGCAACGTTCGCAGCGAAACTACTTTCAGGAGACATCGACTGCCCGGCTTTGCTAACACAGCTGAATTTGTACGCACCCGAGCGACCACTTCGACAACGTGATTTTTTGCTCTTGGAACCACGGAACAGAAATTACGCTTTGCATGAGCCTATTCGTTCATTTTGTCAGCGGTTTAACGACTACTTTGGCTTCTTTGACTTTAGTATTTCAATTGACGTGTTTCGCCAAAGACTTTTGAATATTTTCCGCACCTCTAATCGCTACCAACTAGATTAAGTTTTTATTCATTGAGACATCAATTGTCAGTTGAATTTTACATGTTAAAATAAATAAATAAATAAATAAATAAAATTTAAGTTTGTTTTTCTTTGTGCTTCTTTTTTTTTTTTTTTTTTTTTTTTGGATTTTGAATATAAAGACTGGACTCGGAAAAAAATAAGACACACAAAAATTATCACCAAAAATTCATTTTAAATCGGATACTTCTCGAATTTTCAGGGATTTAATAACTATTTATTAGCTATGTTTTGGCATAATCTATTTATTAAATTTCCTCCTCCAAGCTGAATGCTCGTACATTTATCTTAACACTGCTCATGAGATCTTGGGCGAGGCTTTGTCCATCTTCCTTACACAATTTCTCCCAGTTTTTTTTTTTCAAAGCTTCATGGGTTTTGAATGTTTTCCGCTTTTTTTCAACTTCTTCTTCATTATCGCCCAAAACTATTCGATCGGACGAAGTTCTGGTGTATTTGGCGGGTTCGCCTCCTTCAGGACCACATTAACGCCCTTCGCTTCGTACCAATCCATTACAGGCTTGGCGTAATGGCACGAAGCGAGATCCGGCCAGAACAGCGTGGGACCACGGTGAGAGCGGAGGAAGGGCTGCAAGCGCTTGTGCAAGCATTGCTCTCGATAAATCTGCCCGTTTATGGTGCCGGTTGTAACGAACGGCTTGCTGTACCGTCAGTACTCGCAGATCGCCTGCCACAACAGGTACTTCTTTGCGAATATGTCCATCTTTCTCTTCCGGAACTTTTCAGGAACCTCCATGCAGGACGTACCGACAAAAAACTCGAGGCCGGGGATTTGTTTGGTGCCCGCCTTGATATATGTCTCGTCGTCCATGACAAGACAGCCTGGCTTGATCAGCCACTCACGGTACACCTTCCGCGCACGCAATTTGGCCACCGTGTTTTGCTTGTCAGTCCGGTTTGGCGCCTTCCTGACCTTAAGAACACGTAGCCCAGCTGGTTCATGGTCTGCTGGACGAACCACTTCGACGAATTGACCTTTTTGGCCACGTCTCGGGTGGAAAGGTTCAGGTTATTCTTAAAGTACTGCCTTCTCTTCCGCGCCTTCACTGGGTATTCCGTTTTCTGGTTTCGGCCGCTTCCAGCGCGCCGCTCGATGGTCTTCGTCTTCTGGAACATCTTCACAACGCGGGACACGGTAAAATGGTGGATTCCAAGCCTTTTGCCGATCCATCTGTGCGACTGACCAGGATTATCGATCACCGCGCCAAGATTTGCTGGCTTAGCACTTCTTGTTTCGAATGCATCTTGAAAACTACTTGACAAATCGCAATAATTTGCAATTTCGCACACATAAACATTAACATTCTTAACTAGTATAACCCAAAATTTCATTAACTTTTACCCACGCGATTAAAATTACACCCAAAACAAAGTGTCGCATTTTTTCCTAGTCCAATCTTTATTGTGTTTCGTTCAAACGATAGCAATAGCGCCGCCCTAGCGGTAAAGTATGAAACTACGAAATTATCACCACAAGATGAACAACTTGTTTAGATACACCTTTGTACAAGACACCGTGATTCGGAAACGTAACCCTTAGGAGTTATTAATTTCGCCGTGAAAAAAGGCCTTTCCGCCCACTGTGCGATGGCGGCAACGTACATCAGACTTCAGGCTGAAGCTGGTAGGATTAGGCTTGTGATTAATGCGTTGAAAACAAAATACATGAAGGATAGAGGCTCATGAGAAGACTATGTTAGCCTCCCCCTACGAGTTCAGAGCGATGGTGATGAAATCGAGGTACTTAGTAGACGAATTCGTACTTAGGGGCTCATTGGTGACCGCCAATAACGGCACCAGCGAAGAAATACAAAAGCAAATTATGGATGGTAATCGTGCCTACTTTGGACTCAGAAAGACTCTAAGATTGCAGAACTACAAAGTTGACCATCTACAAGACATTAACTAGACCGGTAAAGATTGTACTAGAAAAAATGAAACACTTACTTTTGTGTATAACTTTTGGTTTCACGAGTAAAAATTTAATTTTGGGACAAAATAGTTAAGAGTGTAATGATTACGTGTGCAAAATTTAGTCACAATCTGTTAAGTGGTTATCGAGATGGCTTCGACAAAAAATTATGGATGGGGTGGTGGAAAATCCAGGCCAGTCTCGCAGGTGGATCGCGAAACAGTTGGGAATCGACAATTCGACCGTGTGTGATGAAATCGTCCAAGGACGACCCAGCGGTGAGCTGGCGGCGGAAGAAAAGCAAAGACAACGCAAAGAAGGTGAGGCATTACTTAAAGCGCAATCTGAATCATTCGATGGACTGCAATCCATATCCAGATCTATCGATATATGGAACGAGTTGTTTGCAAAACCAGCGCATTGAGTCGAAATGACTATCTATAGCACTGATGGAGGGTCTGACAACCCTCTTCCCACACCCTAAATTCATCAGCAAACTTTCAACATAATCAAAAATAAAAACCCACCCCGTCTATGTGGATGACTTGAAGCTTCTTCCGTAATCGGTGAATAAGTTGCGGCTTGTGATGGTGTTCAGATTCAGTACCTACGGAGATATTTCGTGGAAAGCCAGAACCGGATCGAAACCTACATCGCTATTTGTGAAGCAGACTACGAGTACAGCGCCTTGCATCTATATGCTAAACTGTAATAGAAAGAGTGGAGCTGAGCTGGTGGGTGTTGCTGGGTGTCAAGCAGTTGCAATCTTATGCGATCTTTTGAGTAGTTAGAACTTCGAGAGGAGCTAAACAATATTGAGAAAGCTGTAATACATGAAACCTGTAAGAGTACACGGTGGTTTCCGAGCAGGGTTGTTAATGCATTCTCTCAACGTCGTTCACAGTCATGATCAGTTGTATGAATATCATAATAGAATATAGGAACTAAAATGATTCCTGGAAATCAATGAACAGGCCGAAAAGTGAAGACCATTAATATCTTTAAATTTAAGATGGCAACTTCCAAGTTCGAAATAATAAAACAAAACGGCTGCATTTTCTGAAGCATTAGTTATCTGGGGCCACGCCAGATGGGTATATTTGGAATGGAGGAAAATATGAGATCCAATATGGTGGCCTGAAATTCAAGATGGCTGCATTTTCCTAGAGGTTTACTATCGCAGGTCATGTGATTCGTCACGGTTTTGAAATCCAAGATGACGGTTCCACGTTCTTTGAAGGATTTCACAATTTTTTTTTGTTCGGCTTCCATCTGCCATAACTTTTTTTAAATTTGAATGAAAAACTTTTATCACTGAAAGAAGAAAGTTTCCCAAAGTGCAATCAAATTTTTAGTGAATCGAACTTCATGTGAGACCTTACTGTCTTTCCAATGGCAAATTAATACGTTTCATGTTCAACTAGGCTTTTGTTGTAATTTAACGCCCAATTGTATATTTTCCCATTATTATTATATCACTAGTTGAACCCGGTGCAAGCGTTGCTATACTTGCAACCAAATGAATGAAAATTTAATGGAACTGGCCCGTTTATAGTTGTTCTTCGGAAGGAGTTTTGTCAAAATATTTTCGCTTGTTTATGTGTGACTTCGATTATAGAGTTTTATTTTTTGTTTTGTTTTTTTTTAGTTTTGTTTGAGTAGGTGAGTTGCATTAGTAATTTCATTCTTAAATATATTCATCTGGAAAAAAATTATGCTTTTATATTATTTTTTCATTTCTGTAAATACCTGGATTGCTGTTGGATATGTTGTTACATATGTTGATGTTTGGTTAAAATTTGTGTTTCAGTTGTATGAGAACCCCCCCCCCCCCCCCGCTGCCCTTCCATCTATTGAAAGGGGGGTCTCGAACCATAGAAACATTTCTTGCCTCCCAAATTCCCCACATGCCAAATTTGGTTCCATTTGCTTGATTAGTTCTCGAGTTATGCACAAATTTGTATTTCATTTGTATGAAAACCCCCCTTTCAGAGAGGGAGGGGTCTCAAACCAACATAGAAACATTTCTTGCCTTCAGCAACCTCCACATGTCAAAATTGGTTTCATTTGCTTAATTAGTTCTCGAGTTATGCAGAAAATTCTGTAATGGGAGCCCCCCTTCAAGAGAGACGGAGGGGTCTCAAACTACCCTAAAAACACTTTTTGCCTTCAAAAACCTCCACATGCCAAATATGGTTCCATTTGCTTGATTAGTTGTAGAGTAATGCAAAAATTTGTGTTTCATTCGTATGAGAGCCCCCCTATCCAAGGAAAGGAGGGGTCTCGAACCACCATAGAAACATTTTTTATTCTCACAAACTTCCACATGCCAAATTTGATTTCATTTGCTTGCTTAGTTCACGAGTTATGCAAAAAATACGGTTTCATCAGTTTGAGAGCCCCCCTTTTCAGAGAAGGAAGGGGTCTCAAATGACCATAGAAACATTTTTTGCCTTCAAAAACCTTCACATCCCAAATTTGGTTCTATTTGCTTGATTAATTTTAGAGTTATGGAGAAATTTGTGTTTCATTTGTATGGAAATTCCCCTTGCCAGAGGGAGGAGGAGTCTCAAACTACCATAGGAACCTTTTTCTCTTCCAAAAACTTCCACATGCCAAATTTGGTTTCATTTGCTTGATAAGTTCTCGACAAATGCCGAAATTTCTGTTTCATTTGTATGGAAGCCCCCTCCCCCTCCTTCCAGAAATAGGAGGGGTCTATAACCACCATAGAAACACCTCCACATCCCAAATTTGGTTTTATTCGCATGATTACTTCTCAAGTTATGCAGAAACGTCTGTTTTATATGTATGAGAGCCCCCACTCCCTTCCAGATATAGGAGGAGTCTTGAACAACCATAAAACATTTCGGGCCTCCACAAACTCACACTTTCAAAATGTGGTTTCATTTGCATGATTAGTTCTCGAGTTATGCTGAAATATCTGTTTCATTTTTATGTGAGCCCCCTTTTCCAGAGAAAGAAGGGTCTAAAACCACCATAAAAAGATTTCTTATTTTTAATAACCCCCACATGCCAAATTTGGTTCCCTTTTGCTTGATTAGTCCTCGGCTTATGCTTAAATTTATGTTTCATCTGTATGGAAGCCCCCCCCCTCTTCCAGAAAGAGGAGGAATCTCAGACCACCAAAGAAACATTTTTTATGCAGAAATATCTGTTTCATTTAAATGAGAGTCAACCCCTTTATTAGAAAGGGAGGGGTATCAAACCACCATAGAAACATTTATTGTCTTTAATCACCCCCACATGCCAAATTCGGTTCCGTTTGCTTGATTAGCTCTCGACTTATGCAGAAATTTCTGTTTCATTTGTATGGAAGCTTCCCTCTTCCCTTCCAGAAAGAGGAGGGGTCTCAAACTACCATAGAGAGATTTTTGCCTTCAAAAACTTCCACATGCCAAATTAGGTTTCATTAGCTTGATTACTTCTCGAGTTATGCATAAATATCTGTTGCATTTGTATGAGAGCCCCCCCCCCCTTAAAAAATGGAGGGGTCTCAAACCATCATAGAAACATTTATTGTCTTTAAAAACACCCACATTCCAAATTTGGTTCCGTTTAGCTGATTAGTTCTCGAGTTATGCAGAAATATCTGTTTCATTTGTATGAGTATCCCCCTCCTTTTTAGAGAAGGAGGGGTCTCAAACCACTAGAGAAACATTGATTGTGTTTAAAAACACCCACATGCCAAATTTGGTTCCGTTTGCTTGATTAGTTCTCGATTTATGCAGAAATATCTTTTTCATCTGCAGGTAACCCCCCCTTCCAGAACGAGGGTCTCAAAGCACCATAGACACATTTTTGCCTTCAAAAACCTCCACATGCCATATTAGGTTTCATTAGCTTGATTGCTTCTCGAGTTATGCAGCAATATCTGTTGCATTTGTAAAAGACCCCCCCCCCCTTAAAAAAGGGAGGGATCTAAGACCACCATAAAAACATATCTTGTCTTTAAAAAACCCCACATACCAAATTTGATTCCGTTTGCCTGATTAGTTCTCGACTTATGCTGAAATTTCTGTTTCACTTGTATCTAAGCTCCCCCCCTTCCAGAAAGAGGAGGGGTCTCAAACCACCATAGAAACATTTTTTGCCTTCAAAAACCTCCACATGCAAATTAGGTTTCATTAGCTTGATTACTTCTCGAGTTATACAGAAATATCTGTTGCATTTGTATGAGACCCCCCCCCCCTTTTAAAAAGAGAGGGGTCTCAAACCACCTTCGAAACATTGATTGTGTTTTAAAACCCCCACATGCCAAATTTGGTTCCGTTTGCTTGATTAGTTCTCGGCTTATGCTTAAATTTATGTTTCATCTGTATGGAAGCCCCCCCCCCCTCTTTCAGAAAGAGGAGGAGTCTCAGACCACCAAAAAAACATTTTTTGTCTCTAAAATCACTCACATGCCAAATTTGGTTCCGTTTGCTTGATTATTTCTCGAGTTATGCAGAAATATCTGTTTCATTTAAATGAGAGTCACCCCCTTTATTAGAAAGGGAGGGGTATCAAACCACCATAGAAACATTTATTGTCTTTAATCACCCCCACATGCCAAATTCGGTTCCGTTTGCTTGATTAGCTCTCGACTTATGCAGACATTTTTGTTTCATTTGTATGGAAGCTCCCCTCTCCCCTTCCAGAAAGAGGAGGGGTCTCAAACCACCATAGAGAGATTTTTGCCTTCAAAAACTTCCACATGCCAAATTAGGTTTCATTAGCTTGATTACTTCTCGAGTTATGCATAAATATCTGTTGCATGTGTATGAGAGCCCCCCCCCCCCTTAAAAATGGAAGGGTCTCAAACCATCATAGAAACATTTATTGTCTTTAAAAACACCCACATGCCAAATTTGGTTCCGTTTGGCTGATTAGTTCTCGAGTTATGCAGAAATATCTGTTTCATTTGTATGAGAATCCCCCTCCTTTTTAGAGAAGGAGGGGTCTCAAACCACTATAGAAACATTGATTGTGTTTAAAAACACCCACATGCCAAATTTGGTCCGTTTGCTTGATTTGTTCTCGACTTATGCAGAAATATCTTTTTCATCTGTAGGTAACCCCCCCTTCCAGAACGAGGAGGGGTCTCAAACCACCATAGAGAGATTTTTGCCTTCAAAAACTTCCACATGCCAAATTAGGTTTCATTAGCTTGATTACTTCTCGAGTTATGCAGAAATATCTGTTGCATTTGTATAAGACCCCCCCCCCTTAAAAAAGGGAGGGGTCTAAGACCACCATAGAAACATCTGTTGTCTTTAAAAAACCCCACAAGCCAAATTTGATTCCGTTTGCCTGATTAGTTCTCGACTTATGCTGAAATTTCTGTTTCACTTGTATGTAAGCTCCCCCCTTCCAGAAAGAGGAGGGGTCTCAAACCACCATAGAAACATTTTTTGCCTTCAAAAACCTCCACATGCAAATTTGGTTTCATTAGCTTGATTACTTCTCGAGTTATACAGAAATAGCTGTTGCATTTGTATGAGAGCCCCCCCCCCCTTATTAAAAAAAGAGGGGTCTCAAACCACCTTCGAAACATTGATTGTGTTTTAATACACCCACATGCCAAATTTGGTTCCTTTAACCTGATTAGTGCTCGACTTATGCAGAAATTTCTGTTTCATTTGTATGGAAACCCCCGCCCCCCCCCCAAAAAGAAGAAGCGGCCCCTCCCAACAAAACAACCCTTCCCCTCTCAAATTCTTGCATAAAAATTTTCACGCCGATCGGTTCAGTAGTTTCTGAGCCTATATGTGTCAGACAGACAGACAGACAAAAAATCATGTTGATATATCTCGAGTAATTCATGATAAGCGCCTAAACGCCAATTGTAGACAATGACTTCAAACGTCGATTTCTCTTGAATTTCAAATCACTCTCGCGAATTGATAGCAGGATCTGGCAGAGGAATGTTAGTTCTACCACAGAGAACAGACGTTCATCTGCGGTCTGTTACTTGTGTAAAACTGTAAACCGACATTTCAAATGTATGTCGTTATGCTCCTGGTAGGCGGCGCTGCAGTTGTGCAATAACTGTCATGTCAATGTTTATCAATAAAAAGCCTAGCACATAACCTGAAAAGTTTTGTTTGTTTTTCTCTGCACTTGCTTCTTATACCGGCTGCCCCCTTATACTTTTACAAACGTTTTTCAAGAAAAGATATATGGTCTTCAATGTCTGTTCTCTGTGGTTCTACCACAAGGAGTAGTTGAATATCGTTGGATTCTCGTGATTCGTGACAGATCAACGTTTAAAGTCATTGTTTACGATTGGCTTTTGGGCCCTTATCATGAATTACTCGAGAATTGTTTCATTTCGGTGCCTGTTTGAATTCCGTGTTTACAGTTTCAACCCATCGAAAGATTTAACTTAAACATGATTTTAATATTTTGCAGACAACAAAGAAACTTTTTTCTCCAGATTCAGACATAGAGCATGGCCGAATTATTCAAAACATCCATATTCAGCAACGAAAAAAAAGTTAAAGAATCTCCTTCTGCCTCAGATTGATCCCATCACTCGGAATATTAACAAAAAAAAAAGGGTCACCCAAAACACGCCTATCACTTACAGATAGGCTAACTCTTTTTCCTACATTTGGAATAATCCCCTTTATTTGGGAATCGTCGAAATAGCGAGAAACGTCAGTTTGATACACTCTTCCAGTGTTTTTGCTCGGTTGTCCGACTTTCCTACCGTGAAGGTTCACAGCCTCGTTCTGATCCGACGACGACGACGACGACGACGACGACGACGACGGCACTGCAGGCGTAGCGAGGGCGGTGATGGTAATGACCAGCCATTATCGAGGGACCTTTTATTTTTTCTTCGAGGAAATTCATTGACAAGGGGACTACGACGGGGTTCAATGGGTTGCTCCCGGGAGAAAAGGTTTTCAATGTAATCAATTGAGTTACTGCAGGACTCGCCATTGGCTGGGAGTGAGGTCACTTTGTTGTTGATTACCTTAACAACGTTGTCGTTAGGAAGGTAGTTCATTTATCATATTTCAACGATTGACTCATGACCAGAAGATGATGATTTTTTGCAATTTCTGGAATGTTTAAAAGTCAACCAATGGAAGCAAATACTTTGGATTCTTCCATGCTGAATAAATAACTAATTTCACGCCTCAATTGGCGAT
Organism: Aedes koreicus; assembly: GCA_024533555.2. NCBI lineage: Eukaryota > Metazoa > Arthropoda > Insecta > Diptera > Culicidae > Aedes > Aedes koreicus. The sequence goes on from JAHHFK020005164.1 coordinate 32,425, forward strand.
CTTTCATCAAAGCTTTATTGCCACAATACCAGAAACCTCCTTGGCAAGAATCTTCATTTCGATCTGAAGCAAAGCCTACCACGAAAATTGAGCTTTTTGTCCCGCGCGCCTGAGAGATGGCAAATTGTAGCTGATTTACATTTGACGGATCAGTAAACAGACAGATTACGGTCGTATTTCTGTCGATTCCTTCCTTCTGCTAGTCTCGATTTCGTCCTCGCATTAAGAAGGATGACGAATTCGATTGCCTAACCCACCCTCTCCTATTCCGCCGCACAAAAGATAAGAATGGAAATTTGCCGACTTTTTCAATATCTATAATAATAAAAACAAGCCGACCCTCACCGGAGCCAATCGTCACCGAGACCGAAATTTTCCCAGCCTCTGTGGCAACAGTGGCGGGGAAAAGTTTATTCAAACACCAAGCCACTCTCCACTCCAACTCCGCTGGCTTCGACGAGTTGTGAAAGTGCAGAAAGTCGCTGCCTTTTCACTTCGACACTGGCACAGGACGAGAGACGAGCGATCCCGATAGTGCTTGGTGGGCCAGGGATCCAAACGAAAAGTCAACATCATAATGGTCTTATCGATTTAACTTTCGATATAATAAATCCCGTATCCAGCGGGGCGGAAAAAGAGAAAGAAAAACACAGACCGTACAGGGCCGGCTACCGGACGGGCGGATGACGCGGTGGAAATTACAGCTTATCCCTTTCATCCTGGACTACCTAGTTCCGTCTGCCGCACGAAGGTGATGATGATGGCCGGCATGCAGGCAAGCCCAGCTCTCAGCTATCGAGCAAAGTCTTGAGGTCGAACGGTTCGAAAGTGAACCTCCTCCCATCGTCATCATTATCAGCCAAGCCAAAAGTAGGCGACGACGACGACGACGGCGGCGGCGGCAACGAGATGGGCAAAGTTATCGTTTTGTTGCTATGGTAGCTGTGTGATAGTTATGGAAGCTAAGGACGATGAGAATGGGAAAAAGTGTCAATGGGCTAACTTGGCAAAGGACAATCGATGCTATCAGGGACAGTGTGATGGTTTGGATCGGGCGATGAAAACGGTGAACTTTAAAGCTTGGTGTCCTAGTGGTACATTGAGATGTTTAGATGCATAAACAAAACGATGACTTCCAGAAGGTGTTTCAATTTAGAAGCAGCTTTAGAAAGACTTGTTTGAACATGTTTTAAATATTCGAAAGGTTACTATTTTCGTTGGATCTGACGTGCGAACGTTATTTGAAACAATCAACTGATTCCTGGTTGCACTCAGGAACGTTAACATCCTGACAGTGCGGAAAACATGACTCAAGTTCGAAAGGTTACTATTTTTGTTGGATCTAACGTGTGAACATAATTTGAAACAATCAACTGATTGTTGCACAGCCTTTTGAGCTCAAATTTTGGAAGAAGTATCTGGGACCTGATTTGGAACCGATTGATTGGGGTGGAGCTGAAACGATCATTCGAACCACTCTACCAGATAATGTTTCAAGTTTCAAAGAATCACTCTCAAGCTTCCACAAATTAGTCAATTGAATTTTTAAAGTTTGTAGCACACAGAGCGCGGCTACAGGTTCCTCTGACCCTTGAATTTCGAAACTTGTGGCTTAAGCGCCAAATCCGGAGTGGACCTCTTGTCACGTGAAATCAGAACCTCAAGACATTGCGACACACCAAAATCTCAATCTTAGATAGATGAAAGATGCTAACCAAATAATCCTTCAGCTGGTCATTAATGTAATTCTCTTTTGAAAATGCTGAAAGAAGCCAGCCATGTTTCTGAATTATGATTAGTTTCATACCTAACCATGATTCCGACTAAATTACGTTATAGTAATTTTATTTGAAAAATTGTTGAAAGAGAAATTCTAGCAAATTGCATTCGCTGGATTTTAAAACTTAAAACATTCGAGCCTTCAAGAGCATCTCCAGGAGTGTTGTAGTTCTAGTTTCATTTTATATGCCAGTTATAAATTTTTTTTGGGAAAAAATTAACAAAAATACCCCCTCTTCAGCAGCAGTTGCAAAAATTGTTGTAAAAGATGGGTGGGGGAATTGATTCTCAAAACTTCTTTTGGCATATTCTTAGAATTCCTTAGGAATTCTCCCCAAATTTCCGCTGTAATTCCTCTCAGAACTCCTTTGGAATTTCCCTCAGAATTACTACCCCCTTCAAATTTCTCTAGAAATCTCAGAAATCGTCTGAAATTTTTCCTCAGAATTCCCTTAGAATTTTTTTTAGAATTTCCCTAGAATTCTCCTCAGAATTCAGTTGCAATTCTTCATAGGATTTTTTCTGGAATTCTTCTTTTAATTCATTCGCAGTTTTTCTAAGAATTCCTCTGGAGTTCTCCTCACTGTTCTTCTGCAATTCTCACCAGAATTCTTGTGGAATCAATCTTAGAATTACACTGAAATTCTCAAAATTCCACTCAAACTGTCTTAAGAAGTCCTGCGGAATTCTCCCGAAGTCAACTGGAATTCTTCTCAGAATTTCTCAGGAATTCTTACTAGAATTTCTCTAGTATTCTCCTCAGGATTCTTCTTAAATTCTCATCAGAATTCCTTTGGAATTCCTCTCAAAATTCCGCTGGAATTTCTCCAGTATTTCTCTGGAATTTTCCCTCATAATTCCTTTGGGATTCTTCTCAGAACTTCTCTGGAATTCCCCTTAATATTCGTCTAAATCATTTTCGGTTCTAAACCCTAATTTAAATGTTCCACAATATGGAGAAATTCTCGAAAAAATAAAAAAAAAAGAATAGGGAAATGATGGAAATAACAAAGAAATTGGGATATGATGGTCAGCGAGTTCAGACTTGTTGCTGCAACTTGAAATTATTAGCGAAAAAGTAGAACGTTTACAAGATTCAAACAGGTGCAGGACCGGACGTTGATTCAAAGTTTGACGTTTGACTTGATTCAATAGACACTACCACAATGACAAAAAAAAAAAATATAACTTGTATGAAACGCGTTTCAAATTTGAACAAAAATAGAACAACATGAAACTGTTCGAAATTATCCAACTAGAACGCCGTGCTGAAGTTGCCTTTGTTATAAATCCAGTTCTATTTTGTAACGACCATACACTCCTGGAGATGCCCTAACGAAACGCTCTATGAGCCTCCGAACCACCTCGAATTGAAAATGGATTTGGATTGGATTTGGATTGGATTTGGATTGGATTTGGATTGGATTTGGATTGGATTTGGATTGGATTTGGATTGGATTTGGATTGGATTTGGATTGGATTTGGATTGGATTTGGATTGGATTTGGATTGGATTTGGATTGGATTTGGATTGGATTTGGATTGGATTTGGATTGGATTTGGATTGGATTTGGATTGGATTTGGATTGGATTTGGATTGGATTTGGATTGGATTTGGATTGGATTTGGATTGGATTTGGATTGGATTTGGATTGGATTTGGATTGGATTTGGATTGGATTTGGATTGGATTTGGATTGGATTTGGATTGGATTTGGATTGGATTTGGATTGGATTTGGATTTGGATTGGATTTGGATTGGATTTGGATTGGATTTGGATTGGATTTGGATTGGATTTGGATTGGATTTGGATTGGATTTGGATTGGATTTGGATTGGATTTGGATTGGATTTGGATTGGATTTGGATTGGATTTGGATTGGATTTGGATTGGATTTGGATTGGATTTGGATTGGATTTGGATTGGATTTGGATTGGATTTGGATTGGATTTGGATTGGATTTGGATTGGATTTGGATTGGATTTGGATTGGATTTGGATTGGATTTGGATTG
>JAHHFK020005165.1:0-175652 GCA_024533555.2 Aedes koreicus
AAATCGCTAAAAGTTGCCAAATCAACCGTTACAAATGTAATTAAAGTGTTTGGGGAACGTTTGTCGACAGCCAGGAAGTCTGGATCGGGGGAAATCGAAAACCGGAAGCCGCTGAGACGACAAAGAGAGTTGCCGGTAGTTTCAAGCGAAACCCTAACCTATCTCTCCGAGATGCCGCAAATAAGCTGGGTGTATCGTCTACAACCGTGCATCGAGCCAAAAAACGAGCCGGACTATCGACTTACAAGAAGGTAGTGACTCCAAATCGCGATGATAAACAAAATACGACGGCCAAAGCGCGATCCCGGAGGCTGTACACGACGATGCTGACGAAGTTTGACTGCGTGGTAATGGACGACGAAACCTACGTCAAAGCCGACTACAAGCAGCTTCCGGGACAGGAGTTTTATACGGCAAAAGGAAGGGGAAAGGTAGCAGATATTTTCAAGCACACGAAACTGTCAAAGTTCGCAAAGAAATATCTGGTTTGGCAAGCCATCTGTACCTGTGGCTTGAAAAGCAGCATTTTCATAGCTTCCGGGACTGTCAACCAAGAAATTTACGTGAAAGAGTGTTTGAATAAACGTCTGCTGCCTTTCCTGAAGAAACACGGTTGTTCCGTACTGTTTTGGCCGGATTTGGCATCTTGCCATTACGGTAAAAAGGCCATGGAGTGGTACGCCGCCAACAACGTGCAGGTGGTTCCCAAGGACAAGAACCCTCCCAACACGCCAGAGCTCCGCCCAATTGAGAAATACTGGGCTATTGTCAAGCGGAACCTAAAGAAGACCAAAAAAACTGCTAAGGACGAGCAGCAGTTCAAGGCAAACTGGCTTTCTGCGGCGAAGAAGGTGGACAAGGTGGCTGTACAAAATCTGATGGCAGGGGTCAAGCGTAAGGCCCGGCAATTCGGATTTGGAAAAGCGGAAGCCTAACTGAATATTTTTCCTGAATTTTATACTAATTGAACTTGAAAAAGAAATTTAATTTGATTTTTTAAGCATAAATTGTTTAGGAAATTGCGAAAAATACAAGCATTGCCCAAAGTTACAAGCGGATTTTAAAGCCAGCTGCTTTATTTTGATTTGTTTTTGCGATGTGCATCGGGACCGGTGAGATTTCAACATTTTTTCGTGCCGAGGTTTTCTGCAACAGATAAGGAACTTTGTTTGTTCTATATTATTCATTATTGATGATGGAAATGTGATTTTTTTCATTTGAAATGTGAAGATTTTCAAGTGAGACTTATTGTTTATGAAGATAATCTCAGGCATTCCTTAAATGGGTCTGATTTTCAATAGAGCTTTTTTTTTTAGTGATAACATTAGTGGTACAAACACAAAAAAACAACGCTACCATAAAAGCACTGTCGGTCAGTGGGAGATTGATTGTAAATACAAAGGCACAAAAAAACAACGAATAAATTCGCGAGTCATACCTTCGATTTTGGAATATTGACTAAATTTAATTTCAGTACACTAATGCTTCTCCATATCTTTATACAATCTCGTTCTTTATTGTTAATTTCAGACACGGATCAAACTTGCGGTTACTTCACATGAAAGTCAACGTCCGGACCTTCCTCACTCCATTTCTTACAAGACATGCAAAAAAGATGTTACTCGCTAATTTAATATTTTTTTTTCATGTTTGGCTGGAAACATTCGCTGGCTTCTCGACCTGCCGCCGCCGCACCGACATCAACCGACACTAAGTTGAATGCCGCTTACACCTTCACGTCCGGAATGGAATCGGTAGGGGCCATCACACCTTCCGTTCCGTGATGGCGGGAGCAAGAAGTTTTTCGTGGAGTGTGAAATTTTCACATTATTCCAAACAAACAATGAAACGAGCGCAAATTGCTCACAAAGCCAACTCTTCTTGAGTGTACAATCACACGAAAAAAGCAAAAAAAAACACGTCGAGTGCTGATTTAGAAACGAATATAATTCAACTTTTTAAGCTGTGCTTCTAGAGTTGGACGAAAAACAATCATTTCGTGGATAGTTGGTACGGAAGACGAGGGTAAACCGACCGATGCTTCGTGATGGATGTTGTTTTTACTTTTCCTGTGCAACTCCAGCGCACCCTCTGTGAGGATTGTTGAGTCTTGGCAAACAAGCTCATTGGTGGTAATTTTATGTTATTACGAAGGTTAATTTGTTGCTACAATTAAAGGTCACGCGACGTGATTTGCGTCAGGTTTGGTTTGAATGCAATGCCTGGAAATTGTAGGTCGTATTCGACCTAACAATGCTGTGATTGACCGTTTGATGTCCTTCTTTTTTATTTGGATAAGTTTTCTAGTCCTTTGGTGGGCTTAAATTTTTCTCATTTTGCTCTTCTTCGTCATAGTTGAACTCAATAGCTTTCGCTTAGATTCTGAATACTAAACTTCTTCTTTCCAATTTCAGAACATGTAAACCCACATTGAAAATTTAAATCCATTTCGATAGTACTTCAAGAATGTCATCCACGGACTCAGGAATTTATTTTATGGTCGTAAAACTTTTACGTATACAAAATTGGATCAACCAATATTCAACCTAGAGAAACATCCCAAGTGGCTCAGATCCTGTGATCATAAGCCAGTGATGTTCCTCGAAAACGGTCTGAGTGTATGTTCTTCAGGTGGAATTGCACCCGAATATTAGATTTACTTTAACCTTTTTTAGTTGAAGCAGTTTCTTTGCTACCTCAGATGTCCAAGCAAAAATGTATTCTTCAAATTTTATTTTGGAAACTATAGAAATATATGGATGCAAAGCACAGTTTACCATGCTTGAAGTGGTTTCGATTCTTGGTCCGGTCGAGAGAATCTGTTGGGTTGGAAATTTACTCGACTTTCCTGGGTTCAGTGTATCACTGTGCCAGCCACACAATACACAATCTCATGCATTGGAGTTGGCATCGAATACTCTCAATTAATAACTGTGAAAGTGCTTCTAAAATACTACGTTGAGAGCATGTGAAAGTTTGAAAAGCGTGTCAAAGCCTGTCTCTATTTATGAACAAATCAAATCACCATGTGGAGAACCACTCGAAGGACATGCGGTTGACTTTTTAATAGCACTTCCGTTGGACAGAAAAATCAGAAAATTGCAGAAAAGTTACATTTTGATAAGATACTAAAAGTCACAAAAATTCCAATTTCAAATAATTTTCTTTCCTGATATCGATTCTAAATATTGCTTTCTGATGGAAGAACTCCCGAGCGACGTTATCGTGATAAATTGACACGAGCCTGATTCACCGCCTACGGTTATTATTCTGTTACTAGAACAACTGCAATTTCTTGAAAATATTCAAAACAAGCACCAGGTGAAATTTCGGAATATCACTTATTTTTTGTAGCAGTCTTTAAGGAAATTTCGATTCAGCTTTCAGTTTGAAATGTAAAATGCGCACATTTCCATAAGAAGAACCTGAGAAAGTGAACTAAATAAAATAGGAATAGTCTAGAGGAAGATCTAGGGGAAGATTCAGAGGAAATTCACAATATGCATTAGCGACAGTTTGAAGAAGATTCGGAGAACAATCCCTCAATAGTCCAGATGATAGTTTTTATTAGATGTATAGAAAGTCACCAGTAGTAACGTGTGCATTTAAAAATAGGCCGATTCTAGCAATTTTCCATGTGATTACCCTGCCAGATAATAATGAATCCACTTATGCATTGCCAATCGTAGCAACCCTGTCTTGTACAGAAAAAAATGACAGTGTTGATTTGCAGTAGCCATGGCACAGTCAAGCAACTATGCTCGATGGTTTGTTCGTACTGTCAGCTCCACCCCAGCGCGAAGAAGTTGGATATAGGTAAGCATTTTGTGTTCGACGGATGTAGCCGATCCAGCATTTAAAAACCGAAGGACAGGCCTAAGGTACGTCTCGTCGTCTATGATCACTACTACGTTGCTCTTCGCAGGGAAGACATCCTTTACGAGTACATTCAGCCTTTTTGGTGGCCATTTGCGCTTCCGAAAAGGACGGCCTCGACTACCACTTCTTCATGACGATGTCCATGTTGGCGAAATACTTTGTTACTTTCTGGATTTTGCCACCTTGTATTCCGTCTTCCGCTTCAACGCTTCCTGCACTTTCCGATCACGCAGAACCATCGAACGGCCGGAATACGGCTTACGGCTCCTTTCTCCAGGAGCGCCAGGATCTATCGCCTGGATCCGCTTGGCTTAATCCGGCCGACACAAACTGCGGCACGATGACAGACTTCATTGCTCCGGGGTGGAGCCGGCATTAATTACAAACCATCGAACGTAGTTGCTGCCGTCAGCGAACTGATAGAGCTCTTTGCCCTCTTTTGTTAAAAATGTTTGAAAGCTCCATTTGTTCCACATTTTATAGTAAATATAACCACGTGGAACAAATATGAAGCGTTGTTGCAACTCTGTTAGGTGGTGACCATATTTTCACCACAAAATGCAAAACTTTTTCTGGTAACACTGCGGTACTTTGTTTATATACGTAATGAACCGTCAAAAAACATGATTCATTTATCGATTTGTTCAAATTTTGCCGTAAAAGCTAGGTAATTAAATATCTCATTTATTATTCATATTCCGGTGATTTGTTCAAAAGCAAAGCCAACGATGAGGAGGATATAATTCCGAGCTTCCGGCCTCCTGTTAGTACAACCACAGAGAACAGACATCCAGGCTCGAACATTTTTTTTTCTATTTACTGTGTAAATTTTTAAAAGCAAACCGTTGGAAAAACAACGCCGCCTAGTCTAGGTTTCACCAAACTAAAATTAACAGCCTATCAAATCTCGAGGCGGGCAAGTGGCGCCAGCAACATACGATTCACCAAAACGTACGAAAACGAGCTGTAATTTTAAAATGGCAGTTACAGAAATTTACACACGAACGGCACTCCAGCTTGGATGTCTGTTCTCTGTGGTACAACTGAAATTGTTTTTGACGTACCTATGATAGTACTTTCGAAAACGTGGTTTTTTTACGCAAAGATTGACACTTTGTTACGAGACTTTCCGGTGGAGTGACTGAGTAAGATAAATACCACCATGTTTCATGCGAGCACTGGTAGCTGCTTAAGCTATATCTCCATAGGAGTGAAGAACGCTGAAGGAGTAAGTTAACGTGTCAAGGTTTTTCGACGTAGACTACATATTACGGATAGGTGTAAAATGAAAATATAAATTAAGAGGTAGTAACGAAAAGTAATATAATTATAAGAATGAATAACTTAGTCATAACATGGTAGAATTTTAATCATTTTGCTTCAATCAATCTTTCCCTTTCAGGTTTCATAACAACACACTTAGAAATTATGAATTTTACATGTTTTCATGTTTGTAAAAAGTCGGGGAACGTAAAGAAAGATTTCGTGTAAAATTATGTCTTCTGAAACTGACACATACGCAATTCGACGAAAGATGTGTTTGATTGAATTTATTTACTCATCTCTTTCAACTCATTCTTATGTACTAACGGACGCTTGCATGTGTCTGTCTCCGGAGACAGAAATGTACATTACATTTTGGTAGTGTGAATCTTATTACTTTTAAAACAGAAAACTAGTAAAATTAGGCAAAATTGGAAAATAATCTTATTGTCCATACATTTACATAGAAAGCACAGTATTTCCCTAGCACAGACGTCGTTATTAAGTACCTAAGCATTTCATATTCAACAGAGTAAGTGAACAACGGGTGCTCCTTTGTGGAAAGATTCATTTGTCGTTGGTCTTGGAACAAGACAGACTCTCGAGAACAACGGAGTCAGACAGCGAATAGGCACTCGACCGATTGGCAGCCAACCTGGGGTGACCACATGGTGAAACTTACAACATGGCCATGTACTTATCCGACATACTAGGTAACGTGGTAGGAAACAAAGATTCTCACGTACCAGCTTAGACATTGCGAAAGAAATAACAGGGGCTCACACGAGCGAAGGGGAGGTTATGTTCTCGTTGGACGTGGTGTACCGGTGGTCTTCGCTGGGCTGAAGTGGAACTAGACAGGAAGTTTCATAAAAACAGTGACGGTTGTCCTCGACTCGACATTTTTCGTTTACCAAGGCGTGGTGTATGGACAGACGTTTGGCGTCCCGATGGGATCATCATTATTACCAGTGATAGCTAGCGTCTTTATGGGAAAACTGGAACAGGAATGCATATCAAAACTAGAAGCAAACCAAGTATGCATGAAGGATTACAAAAGATATGTGGACGACTGTTTGTGTGCAGTGAAAATAATACCCATTCAGACGATTGCCGGTATGTTTTACAGTTTTCATGAACGGTTAAAATTTTGATTGAAGATGGGTGAGGAATGGGTGGGAAAATTAAATTTCTCGACATGATGTTCGAACGTCAGATCACAACGACGTGGTTACCAAAACAACCAAATGGAAGATACTTAGATTTCAGCTCAAAGAGCCCATTTCAACATAAGCAAAATACGGCAATTGCGTTAATTGATCGTTCAAATGGCTAAAAAACATGAGGAAGCATTAAAACAAACAACGGACATCTTAAGAACGATGTGACCCATTAACCTCGAGCCAGCCACGAGTAATTGGTGCTCCATTTACTAACACCATAAAACAAATCATTGTAAATAACAAAATAGAATATCGGCTCTGCAAAGTGTCACACACGTCTGAGCCTTACAAATAAACGAACTAAGTAAAAAAAAAAAAAAAAAAATCTTAAGAACGATACCCAGGAGGATTTGTGAGCAGGGTGAAAAAACAACACGTTCACAAACACTACAACACAGCGGAGTCAGAACGTGAATTCGATCAACCGATGCAATATATATCAACACCGTACGTATCATGTCTGAGCGAAAAGCTACGGAAAATATTACGCAATAATAATGCAGTCCTAGCTTCTCGACAACAAAATAAAATAAAATATAAAACTTTCAGCAAAATGAAAGACCAGGTATACTGGATACCATGTGGTACGAACGACGGGGAGGCATACATAGGACAGGCGAAACGCATAAAATAGTGTTGGGTTATATCTGGAAAATAACCGCAAGCTTCACGTAGGACCGCGTTGGTTTATAGTAATAATGGTATCGTCTAATTTATACGTATTATAACACATATGGTTGGTTAAAATGTTAATAATATAGTTCATTAACTTTGCTTTGGACCCGTCCCTTCTTATGAATTTTGCTCCATACTGCACTTTCGTGATCCTCATCTTTCTGGGCCATGCTATTCAACGCTAGTATACAGCACGCGAGACGAACCGAAGTGATTTCATAAGGGACGAATGGCCAGTTTACAGTGGCTCGAAATTTTATTATTGCAGTAGACATTCAAACCGGTAACTGTCCGATTAGCCGGTCTTGCAGTACTCTGTCTCCCATAACACAACCGGGCGGGGACTGTGGCGGGTGGACAAAGCCCTGTCCGAACCACCAGCTGAGAGCTCGTGTCAAAAGCTGAAATCATTTCGATCATCTCGCGTGCTATATACCATGTACTGTGTTACCCGTTTTTGAGGACCCGGAAAAGGGAAAAACATAGTTTCAACCTGTTCATACGGAGATTTGTATGGGAGCAAAAAGTAGGTAATTTTTAAGTAAAAAATTTAACTACTTATACTAAAAGCACTAAATTTAAATTTCAATGCGAATATTTTGTAGGTTTTTTTGATCAAATGGTGTATGACTGAAGTCGTTCTGTTCAGTTGAACGAGAGTTGTTAGCGTTCAAAAACCATTCACTTTAGCGTAACGATCTCATTTTTCAACATTTTTAAATGACACCCGGTATTCCTTCCGTTAAAACAAACAGCAATCCTGCAACGTGAATGTGGAAATTTCAACTCCACATACAATGGACTATTTTCTCGGCTACGTAGTAAACCACACACTCGCGAAAGAGAAGAAATGAACCACACGGATGAAGAAGTATCATAGCTTGTAAAAAGGGGGTTAGATAGGATAATTGACTTGTATAGTTTTGACGCAAATCAAATAAACTCTGAGTGAAAAAAAATTGATAAAAAGTAATAAAGGATTATTTTAGGCGTCTTATGATGGCTGAAGCAAACTAAGCCTAAGCGCGTAACGCAAATAGGAATGTAGCTGTTTTTATTTTCCGTTTAACGAAGGACAAAACCAATCAAAACCAAATAAAGGGTGTCCACGATGAAATTGCCACACTATGAAATTGCTCTAACTTTTTAACCGTTGAGTAGAATTTAATGAAAATTTGGGTGGATTTAGTTCATAGTGCATTATTTACATCCTGCAAGTTTTAAAGTCCTGTGATCAAAACTCGCGGAAATGGAGTCGAAAGAACAGCTCGTCTGTGATAAAATCTTGCGCATTCATCACGAGAACAAGGATCTCTCGCATCGTTCCATCGCTAAAACGTTGGGAATCGCGAATTCCACGGTGTCACGAGTGATTAAGCGGTTCGAGGAACGGTTGACTACCGATCGGAAGCCCAGAAGTGAAGGAAAAAGTATTCCGTACAACACCAAAAATCACAACCGCGTAGTTGAGGACTTCAACCGAAATCCGAACGCCTCCGTTCGGGATGTGGCTAAGAAGCTGCACCTAAGCCGAAGTTTTGTCCAGAAGGCCAAAACTAAGGCTGAGCTTCGAACGTTCAAGGTACAAAAGGCCCCTAATCGCGACGAGAAGCAGAACAAGTCCGCCAAAACCCGTGCCAGGAAGTTGTACCTCAACATGCTGACGAAAGTTGAATGCTGCATCATGGACGACGAAACATATGTGAAGGCTGACTTCAAACAGATCCCCGGCAACCTGTTTTTCACGGCCAAGGATAAGTTCAGCGTTCCGGAGCATGTCCGCACTCAGAAGATGTCCAAATTTGCGAAGAAATTCCTGGTTTGGCAAGCCATCTCTGCGGGAAGCGGAGTGCACCTTTCGTGACCCAGGACACGATGAACGGACAGGTGTACATAAAAGAGTGCCTCCAGAAGCGGCTGCTTCCTCTCCTGAAGGCCCACAACGTCCCAACAATCTTCTGGCCGGATTTGGCCTCATGCCACTACTCCAAGGACGTGCTGAAGTGGTATGCGGACAATAAGGTCAATTTCGTGCCGAAAATGTTCAACCCTCCCAACACTCCGGAGCTCCGCCCCATCGAGAAGTACTGGGCGATTATGAAGCAGCACCTTCTTAAACGACCTAAGGTAGTGAAGACAGTCGAGGAACTGAAGAAAGTATGGGTTTACATGCAAAAAACGGTTGATTCACAGGTTGTGCAGAATCTTATGGCCGGGGTTAAGGCCAAGGTGCGGGCATTTGCGTATGGACTGTAATTAAAATACGAGTAAAATGGTAAAATGAAGTTTATTAGTTATTTCTCAATCCCTGAAAATTTGATGGCAATCGGATGAAAACTCGAATTTTGCGAATCAATTTTGTGTGTGGCAATTTCATCGTGGACACCCTTTAGTATGGTGGCAGAAAACCGAAGAGCATCTGGTGTATTGAAAACCAGCCACAAAAAGTATAACAATGAGAAGGTGGCCATCAGAACTTCTGTTGAAAGTTAGAATTATATCCCGAATTGGTAGTTAGGAAAAAAAAAAAAAAAAAAATACTTCTTATGGTTATTGTCTATCCGGGAAATAATTGGGCTATAAGCGTTCAAAGTGTTTCAATTTTTCCTGATGGTCGCAGTTTTTCAAATTTTTATAACAGGTTTAAACTTTTGTCGCAAGACGCAGGCTTCGTCAAAATACAATAAAGCATATTGTGAAAGCATAATATATTTTTTTTTTTTAAGTACTTAGGGTATGCATTTCGGTCCCGTACTATACTTCACCGGCTTTGTTGATAAAATTATAACTTTTTTGTTTACCAACACCTCCTCTATGCTTCTTTAAAGCCGAAATTTATACAAAGTAGCGCACTCTATAGACGTTTGTCAAAACAAGTTAATAATACCTTTATAAGACCATAAAGATTTTGAACATGTTCTAGTGATAGAGAACTTGAGAACCACCTTCATAAAACGTATTGGCTGCCATGAAAACCAGCAAACGGCCAAGTGGCCACAGCTGTCAAACTTCACTGTGATATCGTGGTTGGTTTTTGTTGTTCTGCTTTCGTAGATTCTCTGCTATTTTGATTCATTTAGCAGTAAATATGATCGATGAAAAAAATTCTAGTGTTGCGGGAAGTTTTATTTGATAGCAAAATATCCAAATTAAATTTATTTTTTTACAGCGTATCATTCTCCAAATAATATGCGCATTCAATTTTATGGTGAATATTGGCACGGTAAGAGCCGACAATTAATGTGGAAATTATGCGAAATTATGGTTGTAAAACCAGAAAAACAAAATTAAAACAAATATGTTCGATAAATTAATCATGAATTGCCTGAAAATTGATGGAATTCAATAAGGTTATCTGAAAGAATGCTGAATTGTACATCTACAGTTCATTTGTATTATCTTTAAAATTTGGTGCATTTATTTTTAAACCCTATTTCAATTATTTCTTATATTTCAACATGGCGATAGGAAAAAATCACAGTTTTGCCCAAAAGCCAATTTATCTTCGCAATGACTACTATAAAACTATTTGGTCACCGTTTAAAAGCCACATTGAAGCTAACAGCTTCTCTTAATGCCAAATTGCCGTTTAATGCATTTACTGGAGGCAAAATGGGCTTAAAATGCTTTTTCACTGACCATTATAAGATAATATAAATGAGTCCTAAAACGCCATTTCAAAACAGCATTTTAAGAGTTCATAAAGTCTAAATAAAGCCTTTGATAGGAGTAAAAGCTTTAAGATTGTTGTAAATAAGCTGTGTAGGTTCACATAAACCTGATTAAATTATGAAACCTATTGGCTCCCCTTGATGCCATAGTAAGAACATATAGATTTCTAGTGGCTTTCATAAAACTTTGATAAAACTTAAAAAAAGCTGGGTACCGTTACCATTCTTCTTGAAGTTGCGCTCGATGATCTACTTTATTTTCTTGCATCCATTGTACTGAGGTTTTGGCGTTGGGGGTTGATGCCAAATCAGACCAATACAAAGGAGGGACCTTGTGGTGCTTGTATGTATAACGGAATCATCCTTTTTGCAAACACGCAGTACGGTAAACTTTAGCATTAATCGTACCTTTAGTGTAAAATATCGATGACTTGGAGCCACTGGAACTAATTGCCTTCTATACGAAAACCTTTCGGCCATATTTTTCCACCACGAACGGCTTTTCGGAGCTGCTCACATCTTTGCCGATGACCTTGGTGTAAAATTGAGGTCCTGGGAGCGATCTGGAGTCCTCTTTCACATATTTTTCGTCATCGATCAAAACGCTGGCTGACGGTTGTAAATATTTTGGAAATCAAACGAGAAATAACTGAGTTATTTACGTTCTAAGGCTGACCACTTTTCGTGACACTCTCATTTTTCACTCTCGTGAAGTGTTCCCTTATATACCTAGTAATCAAAACCGTTGTCAACATCAACGTCAAACATCCTCTGTTGTCATTATACCAATCAAACGTTTTAATCACTAGTTTGCTAGGAATTAAATTGTATAATTCTCAGGCCTGTCAGTGAGTCGAATGAGTCGAAGCGATTCTTTGATGCCTTTACGATGCCTTGATTTATTTTTTTCAAGAGAACGTTTTTCAAATTATTGATTCTTGAATTGATGATGCATTCGGCATATGTTGTATTTTAGATGCGGTTACATCACTCAAGAATCGGTGCATCTACTTCTTATTTCATGCAAGTGTAAGTTCGTGAATTTCTGTGTTTCTCATATTTTACACAAGGAAAATGTTACACCGCTTTTTCTGGGCTACACCTGGCCACTACTTACTAAGAATGCATATTTTATTTCACAAACTTCCGAAAAAATTAAAGACCCATCATACCACACGTGTGTAAAAAAACGACAGAATTTCTAACGCAAGTAATGTAAAATTTTATGGTGGCCCAACAGACCAATCTTCAGTTCAATTGCAAAAAAAAACCTTCCTCCTCATAATGTCATCGAACTACGGGAAACCTGCCAAACAAGTTCCTCGTTTATCTACATCAGCAAACTTTTCAAATTAACTCGTTCTACCCACTCGTTTATCCAACTCGGCTCACACACTAATAATTAGAACGTTACAAAGCTGCCTGTTGGCAGACTACTACCGCATCGTTAGCATTTTTCCAAAATGCAAATACCCCTCCCAAAACCGTCTATCGTAGCCAAGCTAAAATCAACAGATCTGAACCGCCAAGGCAAAAACCCCATCATCATCACCATCATCGTTGCCATCGGACGGTTTTTGACTTCCTTCAACTTCAGCTCAAATTCGAACCTACAGTTGAAGTAATAGTTAGCTTAATATAAAATTACATCATCAAATCCATCCATTCGGTGGCTACATTATCATCATCGCTTGTCCAAATGCACCCAGCTTGAGCGCACCAGCAGTCAGCCATTTAATCGAAAGGTGGCTCACTGCTTAGCCCACCGATGTACCGGGCGATAACACTCTGAAATACCTGATGGGAATCCAACCAGCCGACGCGACTGCTGAACTGCATAGGAACAGTAATTGGGTATCTGCAAATTTGGCCACCCTCGCCCAACAACACTGTGGCTAAATGTGACGAGGTGTAAAATATACACGATCATAACTTGTTTCCCACAACGACGTTGAACACGTGATGCAAAGCCCAACCAGCGGCAAACGATCGGTCCCAATTGACGTATGTTGTCAGTCCTCGATGCTTGAAATAGGCTAACTACATGCTGAATTGATCAAACCATTTGATTGCAATGAGCGCAAAAACAACGCTAGCTGGGAAAGTGCTAAACGTTTTCGGGTTGGCATGCATGCAAAAGGTGAAGATCAGTCTGAAATCATTCCACGAGTCGAGTGATGCCCATTCGCACTTGGTTCCTTGCTGATGAACTGCGGTGAACCGTACAGTTGGGCTTCTTTGCTGCTAAGAGCGCGCTAGCGAGCACACAGTAGTACTTTAGTGTTTTTATTATTGATAATTAATGGTCGATAAATTATCGTTGAGTGGAATTGTGTAATTGCGAGCAATAATCGAGGCAGACGGGGTTTCTTGGTGCTCTTTGCATCCTTACTCACAGTAGGTTTTTACGGCACAGCGATGATGTAGATCTGGTGACCTGGTGCCTACCACCGTTGCAACTGTTGTTCGAAAGATGAATGAATGGACGCTTTTTTTTGTCGTTGGACCATAAAACGCTGTAATTGAGTTAACGGTCACTTGGTTGATGATTTACGTGGAACGAACTTTTTTGTTTTGCAAATATTGCAAACTGTTTGCCAATTTATTCTAAATGAAACGTTTAACATTCACATCTGGTTGAATAGAAAGGAAAGTTTCTACAATGCATCCCGACAACATCACGCCGTAGGCGAGTTGGGAATAGGTTGGAGCGCGCTTGTACGTCATAAAACTAAAAAATAATTAGTTGCAATTTTTACTTGTCAACGTTACTGAATTATTGATCCACCTCATGACATTTGGTTTGAACTGATTTCACGCACTTTTAATCACTGTTTCTGGTATTTATTTTTCTTTTTCGTGGTGACCTTTATGTTCTCACACAAAATTGATTTTTGCAAAACATTTGGCAATTTATTGGCGGCCTTTCAGCAGAATTCTAAGTTTCATTCAAAATATTAGATTAAATAGATTCGAAATTCTTGATCATCTTCATTTGATTGAAATTTTGCACCTTAACCGTTATGTGTTCAACAGGGAACAAAGTTACCGTTAGTTAAGTTTTGATAATAGGATCTTGAAACTTTGTGACATCTCATATCTCGTTAATACTTATCATCTTGAAGTGAAGTAATGATGGCATAGCTAGGGGGGGAGGGCGCGAGGAGGGGCTTCTGATTTTTTTTTTTACGTAAAAGGCCGACAGGGAACGTTTTTACTCACGGAACTAAAATTACCATAACTATGAAAATACCCAACCGATTTGGAATATTTTTGCAATTGGATTCAGGAACTCTACCGCTTTCTTTAAATTGTCTAATATGACCAATGAACTTCATTTGTCTCCACCGGATATCCGGAACCGTGTTCCGAAAATGGTATCCTTATAAATGTTTCAATAGAAAACCAACAAAAATGATACAAAAACTGTGGAATGAATACACAGCAATGTGTGTGATTGCCATATGACAATCTGGTGAATTGATTTAAGAACAGTCACCCCGGAGCAGGTTCCCATGAGGCCACGGATGGCCAGAAAATTATATGAATTGAACCCTAACAATACGGGTTTCAAAATTCGAGAAATCGTTCCAGACGAACGTTTGCCATAGTTATTGGACCATCCGGTCACTTGGCTTCGGATTGGTCAGTTCAGAGTAGGTTCTCATGAGACCACAAATGGCCAGACAATTATATGAATTGAACCCGAACTTATGGGTGTCAAAATTTTTTGATTCGTTCCAAAAGAACGTTTGCCATAATTATTCGATTGTTGACACTTTTGGATTCTTCACTTTAAAAAAAACACTTTTGCGAGCGTCTTAGTAGAACGTTTTTGATTGAAAAACTAGGAAAATTTAAATTAACACTTTATTTTCTAAAAAAATAAAAAATTGAAACACTTTTTTAAACTATCACTAGTTGGCAGGTGTTAAACGATGGCAGGTGTTAAACGAAAGACCCGGCATGTGTTAAACGAAAGACTCGGCAATTCGCATTCGGTAAAAAGGAAGCTTAGCTGAATGTTTCTCCTGTATTCTGTATTAACTGAACTTGAAAAAGAAAAAGAATTTGACTTACTAATAAAAACTTTAATCGACTCACACACATTACTGTTTGACCAAATTTTGATCGGAACACCCTTTTCGATGCGTGTTTATGAGACATCGTATTTTAGCTGCCATCTCAAGTAATAAATTTCATTCAATGTTTTCCCATCAAAACATAGAATGGAATAATAAGATTATTTAGACCATTTGTAAGTAGAAAATTTAAAATGAATGTAAACAATTAAAGGCATGAGATGTGATGCTTAACGACACTTAACTTTTAAATGGATAAATTGTGCTTAAATTGCCGAGAATACGTAATAGAGCAGTTCGACGCCAAACAGTATAAGTGTTTTGGCATGATGAACGGTCGTTTTGATACGAGAGTAACTTTTGAGAAGGGCTTATGTGTTTTTGATACAACAGTTTTAGAATAGCAGTAACTTGGAAATCGTTCGTTTTACATAAAAGGTGTCTGAGAAGAAATAGCAGAAAATCAAAAATGTACACAGAAAATATAAAAAAAAAAACAAATTTTTGTTGACATGGAAAAATCTTAATTATAATTTAAAATGCAAATTCCCAAAATACGCTATTTTATTTTTTTTTTTTTTATTTTAATGGTAAAATTTGGTTTTAAAGGTAAGAACGACATGGACAAAAAATCGTTGAAACAATTTTTCTCATAGCAACTTTTGGAAGACTTTCATAAAATTATTTCATGTTTTTTCAAAAGCACTTTACAATGCCAATATATGATTTAATATCAAATTTTTAATCGAAATGTTCATAATAATGATCTTCTTAAAGGTAACCGTTTTAGAGATATTGTGAATTTAATTTCATGAGTGGCTAAAAACTTAAGAAACAAGCCCTTTTTATAAGTTATTCGAGATGTTCCATCAACAAAACTATATTGGTTCTAACACGCATGATTATTTCAACAACTTCTGTTCTGTGACATTCACACAATTGGACTAATATTTTGAAAGTTATAGGAAATTATTTCATCATTATTGTTATTAATCCCACGATGGTTTGGTCGATTCGATAAGTAAACCCAGCTTTTGGTAAACCTAAATAGTTCTTTTGCTGTGACTTTTAGTTATATGTACACAATAGTGTGAAAAAAGAACTTCCATACGAAACAAATAATTGACCAGAATTTAGTATTTCTGAAGTATAAAGTAGGTTGAAGTTAAAAGACTTTATTGCTACTTTCAGATCATTTATAACATGTTTACCTCCCTTGTGGTTTACTTTTTAACTTTGACATTGGCTTTTTCCATTGTTTTTAATATAAATAGTATTGTTGTACTTGGTTGGTAATTATGTGATTTTTTTTTCCTTGCCCTGGAATTCGACTTCGCCCCGCAGTCTTCCTTAACGATCTTCCATGCCGTAAAGTCGTGGATCCCGTGTTCCTTCGCCATTTTCCTTATTGAACGCAATGGTTTTGCCAGAATCTTCCTTTTGATTGCAGCGATAACCCTTGGAATCCAAGCTGACTTTGAAAGACTTGTGGCCACCTTCGCGGATCGTTGTTCTTCCCTTTCACGGTCTAAGACCCTTTTCATGGTGCACCGAGACACTCCCACGATGATTGGAATGTCTTTTTACGACATTTGCGCGTGAGAAGAATCGCGAATCGGCATGGTGTCGAATTGGCAACTGTCAAACTAAGGAAATCGGCTTCTTTTACTCGCAGCCTTCTATGAGATTGAATTATGGCTTACGTGCATGCATAGAAAACCAAGGCATTGTATGCATATGTGAAACGAGAACCTTATTTGTACGATGATGCAAACATTATCACGCAAATGGTACTGTTGAAAAAACCCATAATGTAATGTAAAGACTGTACTCGAAAAAAAATAGATGTACAAAAATGGTCGTCAAAATTTCATTTTTAGTTGAATTTTTTTTAAACTTTTAGAGAATAAACAACAATATTATTATGATGTTGTTTTTTGAGAAGGAAATAATTTCTCATCACACGTGAGGCTCTAGGAGTAGACGGCACTTTTTTGCTAGAAAGTTGTTAAGAGAAAGTATTGATAGTTCCGTTAGCACACGGCCGGCTGTGAAGATCGAATAGAAGTAGCTTTAAAAATTGAGCGGAGGGCATTGCGAGATAGTATTTCGAAATGCCCTCCGCTCAATTTTAAAAGCTACTTCTATTCGATCTTCACAGCCTGCCATGCGCTAACGGAACTATCAATACTTTCTCTTAACAACTTTGTTCTAGCAAAAAAAGTGCCGTCTACTCCTAGAGCCTCACGTGTGATAAGAAATTATTTCCTTCTCAAAAAACAACATCATCATAGATCGTTACTCCGCGTATGGGAGAATACAAAGAAAAGACTATGTCAGTGAACAATATTAATTTTACTTTATTGGTTTATTGAATCTCCTCTCTATTACCGAATACCTGCACTTTGCCCTTTTTATCACTCATAAACTTTTGGGCAAAAGTGAGGCTGAATTCTTTTGATTATTGTATCCACTGTTTCATGAAAGCCAGCTCGTTCTCGAATACTTTATGTGTTTTACGAAGTGTGGCCTTCGTGATGGCCCAAACTACTCTATCGGACGAAGTCCCGGCGAGTTCCGTGGGTTAAAGTCTCTTTGGTAGAAAAACAACATTGTTGTCTCTGTACCAGTCTAACACCGACCTCGCGTAGTGGCAGGATGCCAAAACAGCATCTCGCCTCCGTGAGACCACAGGAAGGGCAGCAGACGCTTCTGAAGGCTCGGTTGATTTGCCCATGCATGGTTGTTCGCAACAGCGAATAAATTTCGAGTGAATATTCCTCCACACCAAGTCACCCTACATGTGCCAGTCACCGAACATCGCATCATTCAGCAGCAGTGACATTTCCCGTTTCATTCCTCCTATTCCCTTCTTTTTTTTACTAACCCCGAGCTGCCGCGGGTAATCGGCTTCCCCTTTTCTCATACTAACAAATGATCAAGCCAATCAGGTTAAAGTTTGTTTTTCTTTGCATTGCGCAGTAGTAGCCAATCAGAAACGGCTGATGCAATAATTCAACTATAAAAGTAGAGCACAACTCAAAACCTTTGTCAGTATAAATGTATTCCTGAATCAATAAACAGCAATAGCAGAAGTAAAATTAAAGTAGTGGTTTTTTCATGAAGAAGTTTTCAATACTTATTTTTGGGTAGCTTTCAACATTATTTTTACTGTTTTAATGCGTGTGTGCAATCATCTGACTGTATACTCTGAGATGATGTAAACAAAACAGTGGTTCGCGAGTAACAAAGTTGAGAAAAATGTACGCAAAGGAGGTTGTGACTAGTTTGCTGCTCGCCCAAAAGCCCGTAAAACAAATTGCAACGATTGTGGGATGCCGCCTGGCTACCGTTTACCGTATCCAACGTTCACGGAAGCAGGGAAGTGGCCGTCTACGGTCCGCTCGCTCACCGAAGGTCATCAGATCAGTGAGAGATAAACCCTATGAGATCGATCCGGAAATTGGCTAAGGAAACCGATATTTCAAAAAGTACCATGCAACGGTTGGTCTAAGATGACTTGAAATGTTCGTCCAGGGCAAGAGTAAAGGCCTCTCCAAACTGCAGCGCTTTTTTTCCGCCGCCGCAGCGAAACTGCGGCGAAAAACGCGTCGCGATGAGATTACATGGCGGCTTATGGGAGCGCACAAACCGACGCGATGCGTTTTTTAATCGCGTTGGTTTGTGCGCTCCCATAAGCCGCCATGTAATCTCATCGCGGCGATTCTTTCGCCGCGATTTCGCTGCGGCGGCGGCAAAAAAACGCTGCAGTTTGGAGAGGCCTTAAAGCGCCACCTTGTAACGGACCGAATCAAATAACTACGGCTGGAGCGCTCGAAACCTTTGGTATCAGGATTAAAAAAGAAGCATACCATCATCGTATTCTCCGATGAGAAAATGTTCACCACCGATCCCGTATCTGACACACGTACAGACAGGTTTATTTCGCCGAAGAAGAATGAGGATGTTCCAGAGAACGTGAAATTCAAGTTTACAACTAAACACCCGGCCGAAGTCATGGTTTTTAGGGCAGTTGCGTCCAATGGCTTGAAAATTCCTCCATTATTTATGTAAGCTGGATTAAATGTTAATACCGAGGTTTCCATGAACATTTTGAAGGATTCTGCCACGTTCTGCCATGGATGAAAGCCAATTTTGAAGCACACCGATACGTCATTATTCAACAGGACAGAGCACCGTGTCATACCTCAAAAAGAACTCAAGCGTGGCTGAAGGAAAACATGGAATTTTGGCCAAAGGAAATTTGGCCTCCTAGCAGCCGGATCCTTTGGATTACTCAATATGGGCATATGTCCAGGCTAAAGCCTGTGACGTTCTCACCTCTTGGGCGCCTGAAAGCTTCCATTACCAAGGCATGGAACTCGATGACTGAATCATACCTTGAGAAGGTATGCTCTCGATTCCGTCCCCGTTTGGAGAAGGTGATCGAGAAAAATGGTGAACATATTGAGTAATGTGATCATGGAAGGCTTAATAAACGATAAATAATTTATGATTTTTTTTATCATTTTCTATGAAAAAACTTATTTGAAACTGAGGTATGGATTTTTGCATTTTTGTATGGGACATACCCCAAGTAACATTGCTAACACCATCCTGCTTTATTAAGTTTTATTAAAGTTTTATGAAACCACTTGAAATCAATTTGGTTTTGTTATGGCACCAAGAGGTGCCAATAGGTTTCATATTTTAGTCAGGTTTATGAGAACCTACACAGCTTGTTCACAACGTTCTTAAAACCATGTTTCTCAAATTCCTTTTACTCCTATCAAAGGTTTTATTTCGACTTTATGAACTCGTAAAATGCTGCCTTGAAATGCCGTTTTAGGACTCATTGATATTATCGATATTATCTTCATGATCAAAAAGCATTTTAAAACCATTTTGCCTCCAGTAAATGCATTAAACGGCAAATTGGCATTTAAGGAAGCCACCATAAGACCAAATAGTTTTATTATAGTCATTGCTAAGAATAATTGGCAAAACTGTGATTTTTTTCCAATCGCCATATTAAAATATAAGAAATAATTGAAATGTGGAAAAATAAATGCATCAAATTTTCAATGGTATGCAAATAAACTGTAGATCGGTGACTTATTTCGGCATTCTTTAAGATAATCATATTCAATTCCAAGCACTTTTCAGGAAATTCATGATTAATTTATCGAATGTATTTTTTTAAATTTGATTTATGTTGTTGTAAATTCGCATAATTTCCGAGGCGCATTAATTTTCGGCTCTTTTCGCGCCAATATTCACCATAAAAATAAATGCGCACATAATTTGGAACATAATACGCTGTAGAAAACACAATTAGTTTCGGATATTTTGCTATCAAACAAAATTTCCCGCAACACTTGACCTTTTTTTACTGCTAAATGGATCAGAAGAGCAGAGAATCGAACAAAGCAGAACAACAAAAAAACAACCTCGATTTCACAGTGAAGTTTGACAGCTGTGGCCATTTGGCCACATTCTGGTTTTCATGGCAGCTAATAGGTTTTATGATGGTTATCAAGTGGTCATAACATCTTTCACAAGAACATTTTCAAAATCTTTTTGTTCTTATAAAGGTTTTATTAACTTGTTTTCACAACCGTCTATAGAGTGGGCCATTTTGTACAAATTTCGGCTTTATAGAAGCATAGAGGAGGTGTTGGTAGACAAAACAGTTTTGGTTGTAGTTTTATCAACAAAGCCGGGAGAAGTGTTATACGGCTGGAATAAAACTAAAATTGTTACTTGGGACTGTACACTAGCCCTGCAAGATTTTGATATCCTGCGTTAGATGTATAAATTTTAAATTTTGAGGTAATGGCTGCCGTCGAGAGTGCTTCAGCCTTAAGGGGGTTTTACCGGAGGTTTTACCTTAAGCCCTTAAGGGGTTTTACCGGAAGTAGTAATTCCCGCCCAAACCATCACCGAAGCTGGATGGTGTGATCTGGCAATATTTAAACGATTTGAGGAACCCTTCGGCAAAAGCTGGCAATCGTTTTGGTCAGAGAAATTCCATCAAGAAATTGGTCAACACGAAGATGTCCATTACCGAACTCCTTCAACAAAATCTTTGCTTTCCGGTACCGTTATGCACTGCAACTCTGTCAACTAGGTAGTAGTTCTTTGAAAATTTATAAGAACGTACTCCTTAATCTACCGATGAGCAATAGTTCATTTTGGTTTGATGTCGATTTTTAATGATTTTTGCAAGTTTGCAAGTTGAGCCGTCTAGACGACTTTTTGGACTTCTTGCTCACGAATATTCAAGAAGATTTCTGTGTGACTGAATCGCTGAACCATTATGGAAAAATGAAATGCGTCACACGGCAATCGGATATTCTTTATTTCGCATGAATATCAAAGACCCAGCGACTGTGAATATGAAGAAAGCTTTGAATACAGACTTGCCAATTGTGCGAATATCAAAAGCAATCTAAACAATATAAACTGGCAGGAAATTTTCAAGAATGAAGAGAATATCGAAACTGCTGTAGACATTTTTTATAAAAATTTTATCGGAAATAATTTTGCAAGAAACACCTTTGAAGAAAAAACAACGTCACCGAAATGCGAGTGATCCAGTATGGTTTAACAGACAAATCAAAAATTTAAAAAATCTGAAAACAGAAAGCTCACAAAATTTTCAAAAAATTCAACAGCAGTGAAAATTTAGCAAACTATCTGGACATATGCGACCAATTGAATCTAGCAATGTGTTATTGCACTTGAAGAATACAATATAAAAAATGAACTTAAAATAAAGTCATGCTTTTTGAAGAACTTCTTCAATTACGTAAAAACCAAATTAAAATCTGACAATTTTCCATCCACAATGTACCTTGATGAACATGTCGTTGATCCTACTCGGAAAAAAATTGCAATCTTTTTGCAACATTTTTTCAAGAAATCTATACGACATTTTCTGAAGAGGATCGCGATCGCGAATATTTTGCATTTTACCCTGAATTTACTGGGGGCATTGGCGTCATCCAACTGTATGTGCAAGATATTTTCCAAGCATTAAAAAATTTGGACGCCCAAAAGGTCCTGGACCTGACGGAATTCCTCCAGTGTTCATGAAGAGTTTAGCAATGGAACTCACATCTCCATTGTTTTGGCACTTTAATATGTCACTGGAATCAGGAACTTTCCCAACAATTTGGAAAAGCTCATTTCTGGTCCCTATTTTCAAATCTGGACGAAAATCTGACGTACGTAATTATCGTGGAATAGCCATTATCTCTTTGCATTCCTAAACTTTTCGAGGCAGTTGTCAATGAAAAATTACTTATCCAAATCGAAAATCAAATAACTGACCAGAACCTGGCTTTTTTAAGGGCAATTCAACTTCGGCTCTCATTTAATTGAATTTATAGACTATTCATTGAATGCAATGGATAATGGAAACCACGTAGAAGCACTCTATACAGACTTTAGTAAAGCTTTTGATCGTATTGACATACCAATGCTACTTTTCAAACTACAAAAACATAGGATTAAACCTGGACTCTTGAAATGGCTTGAATCATACTTAACCAGCTGCCTATAAATAATAAAATTAAATGGTAAGAAATAAAATCCTATTCAAGTCACTTCTGGTGTCCCACTGAGCTCTCATTTAGGACCCCTTCTTTTTATCTTGTACGTAAATGACATTTCCTTCATTCTTTAAAATATTAAAAGTGCTAATCTATGCCGATGACATGAAGCTTTATTTGGAAATGCGAAATAAGGAAGACATCAATTTATTCCAGAATGAAATAAACATATTCTACACATGGTGTAAAAAAAGCCTAATAGAACTGAATGTGAAAAAATACAACTCAATATCATTTAGCAAAAAAATAACAACACCAAACATATCAATTTCACAAGGTAATCCAGAAAGTAGAAAAATGTCAAAAAGTTAGGGACTTAGGAATAATCTTAGACTCCAAACTTAATTTCATAGACCACAACAACACAATTATTCACAGGGCAAATAACATGCTGGGCTTTATTAAGCGCTTTTGTCATAATTTTCAGGACCCATACACTATTAAAACACTATATATAGCTTATGTTAGGTCTATTCTGGAATATTACAGCACAGTATGGTCTCCTCATTTAACCACACACGAAAGCAGAATAGAATCAGTACAAAAGCAATTTCCATTATAGCTCTTCGTAGGTTGGGTTGGACATCATTTTGTCTTCCATCGTATGAAGCACGTTACATGCTTATAAACATTCAAACAGTGAAAGAATTTGGTGAGTATGTAAGCGTTTCATTTGCAAACGATATCGTTTCATAGCGTATTGACTCACCAGAACTTTTATCCAGAGTTAAACATATGTGCACCTATTCTGTCAACTTCGGAATCGTAACCTATTCTTCATCAGCCATCATCACTCTGTCTATTCAGCAAATGGATCCATCAATCTCTTGATGGCTTCTTACAGTCAACACTGTGAAATCATTGACTTTTCAATGTCTCAGCATAAACTAAAACAATAATTTATCACCTTAAGAAAACAGAACATACAAGAATGAATAATATATATATTCTATTTTAATATATATTATATGATCATACTTATGATTGACGACAATAAATAAATAAATAAAATTTCGATTAACCCGTTGACGAAGTGCTGATAGGCAAAATAAAGTGCCCACCTCATCGTTTTTCAATTTCTCTCATTTACTTGGTTCAAATTAAAGTAAACACACTGTATTTTTATTATCATATTTTTACTATTCTTTTAAGTTTCACTTATGGAATACTGAAAAAGAGGAGTTTTACTTAAAGAAAAAAAATCAATTGAAGTTGAAAACAAACAGTGACAAAATAAAGTGCCCACTTCAAAAAATCGATATGTTTTCGATAAGTTTCCTGTGGAAGACCCCTCGATTGTTTATGTTTTGATATTTTGACATGTTTTGAAGCAAACGACTCAACCTGGGCGGTTTGTATACGTGATTGCATTTCCGATTCAATTGAAAAAAATGGAGAACGCAGTGCTTTCGAAAGCAATTCCCTTGTGTATCCGAAAAGTGGTCGTTCGTGATGTGCAAAACGGTGAATCGCACCGGGCTGTCGCTTCAAGAAGTATAGTATCAGTAAGGCAGCGGTTGGCAAAATTCTTCTGAAGCTTAAAACGTTTGGATCAGTGGTGGATCGCCCTGGCAGAGGCAGGAAGCGGAAAACGGATGCGAGAACGGACACCAAGATCATGCGCGAAGTCAAGAAGAACCCGGAAGGTAACTGTCCGCGAGATCCAGGAAACCCTTCAGTTATCAGTTTCCGGTCGAACTGTTCGTCGCCGTCTCGTAGCACAGGGGTTGAATAGCAAACTTGCCCGGAAGCGCCCATTTATCAGCAAGGCAAACAAAGCCAAACGGCTTAAGTTTGCTAAGGAGCATGCTGATAAGCCCCTAGAGTTCTGGAAAACGGTTCTCTGGACGGACGAATCAAAATTCGAGCTGTTTAACCGAAAGCGGCGGGTTCGTGTTGTGGTGCAGATCGGGAGAGGAGCTTCAGAAGCGCCACATCCAAGGCACGATGAAGCATGGAGGAGGAAATGTGATGATCTGGGGGTGTTTTTCGTGGGGTGGAGTGGGAAGCATTGTGAAAATCGACGGGATAATGACGGCAGATTCTTACATCAACATCCTGCGAGAAAATCTGGAGGTTTCGCTGATCCAGACGGGCCTTGAAGAGAAGTTCGTATTCCAGCAGGACAACGACCCGAAGCATACTGCCAAGAAGACCAAGTCTTTCTTCCGGTCTTGTCGGATCAAACCGCTGGAATGGCCTCCACAAAGCCCGGACCTCAATCCCATCGAGAATTTGTGGGCGATTCTCGATGCCAGGGTTGACAAAACTGGTGTTACCAATAAAAATAACTATTTTGAAGCCCTGGAGCGCGCCTGGGAAGAGCTAGATCCACAGCACCTAAAGAACCT
Source organism: Aedes koreicus (assembly GCA_024533555.2). Lineage (NCBI taxonomy): Eukaryota > Metazoa > Arthropoda > Insecta > Diptera > Culicidae > Aedes > Aedes koreicus. The sequence continues at coordinate 24,761 of JAHHFK020005165.1, forward strand.
GGTCGAGAGCATGTCGAAGCGCCTGCAGGAGGTCCTGAAGGCCAAAGGAGGACACATCAATTATTGAAATGCTTTTATTTTACTTTAATTTATGTTTTCTGTAGCCTAAATGAAGTGGGCACTTTATTTTGTCACTGTTTTTTTTTTCAACACAAATTGATTTTTTTTTCTTTAAGTAAAACTCCTTTTTTTTCAGTATTCCATAAGTGAAACTTAAAAAGAATATAAAAAATAAGATAATAAAAAAATTACAGTGTGTTTACTTTAATTTGAACCAAGTAAATGAGAGAAATTGAAAAAACGATGAGGTGGGTACTTTATTTTGCCTATCAGTGTATACTTCGGTTCTGAGGGGTCCTCGCAGTTCTTTTTCTGCCTCTTCCTGGACGTTGCACCAAATTTCCAAGCTCATTGTATCGTTTTATAGTATCTCGAACTGTTGGTATTGGCATTTTAAATGTCCTAGCGATAAACACAGGAGGGTTTCCTTGCTTATACAGTTCAATCCTCGATTTTCGTAATGGATTTGGCATCATTGTGACACTATGCGTGAACGAATTCATATGAAAATTTGTGCTTTTGTTTGTAATGTACCTACACGCTATTCTGAAGTTACTCATTTTTGAGTCAAAAATTACTTAGTCTGGTCAAAAGGCACTTACCCAGAAAACATAACTTTACTAAAGTAACTGAGTAAAGTTTACTTAGATGTTGACAAATGTTGAATGGGTAAACTTTACCCATTTTGATTGAAAGGAATGTAATAGTGGGCGTTAATGTCTGAATGGTTTAACTGGTTTAACTGAGTAAACTATACATAAAGTTACACACAGAGTTTTGATTACCGAAGTCAGTAAAATTTTACTGGGTTTTCAAACAGCTGAGAATTCAGTAATCAACCGAGCAGTATTTTAATTTGCTGAAAACTCTGTAAAAGCACAAACCGTAAACTGTCAAACACAGCTACTGACTTTTTCGATAATTTATTTATTTGCCTTCAGTTTGCTGGGTTTTTCGGTATTCTTTTGCTTTTTTTTTTCTTTCAGTAAAACCGAAAATCGGCTGACTTTTCCAAAGAAAAAAATAAGGAAAAAAATACCGAAATTAATTGAAATTTCGGTAATATTTTTACTGGAACTTTGTGATGTCCCGTAAAACGTGTATTTAACGGAAAATTCAGTACTCTTTTTTCGTGGTTCACTGAATAACTGTATATTTTTTTTATGGATAGCCGGTTGTTCAGTAATATAGAGGTTTTACGGTGCAAAAACTGTAAAAAATACTAAATAGACAAGCTGTGATTAAGTGTGTATTTCAATTTTTTCAGCTTGAATAGCTTATTTAAAACTTATAACAAACATCATTCATTCACTTCCGGGAAATTAGATCCAGCAAATGATCTTTTTTTTTTTTTTTTTTTTTTATTGTTGAACACATGTATGCATGCATGAATCCAAATTCCTGGATTTCAAATTCCCGGAATGCGACGCTGTATGCTGGAATAACTTAACATTAATTTATTGAATGTAAACTAAGAAACAGATTAAAAACCACTTACCAAGAAGTTGCTGATAGTTTTCGACACCCACACTTAGGCAAATAAACTTAAGAATTTCATAAGGTTAAACTTATGAACGATACTTTGAAATTTCATAAGGCTGACTTAAGAATGGATTTTATTTCACACGACATTGTTCTTGTGCGCCTTTAAGCTTTCCTATTTACAAGTGTTAATACATACTAGTGGGCAAGTCACTGGACCCATAACCTCAGCGTTCAAAATTTGAATCTAGGTTGCTCCATATTTTTATCTTTCCAACCTCATTATATTTCATGAGGCAAGTCTATGAACACTTTGATTGTTGTTATTGTGTATTCTCCATATGCACGGAGTAACGATATCTAATGATGAAATTTTGTCAGAAGCAGACAATTTCCATCAACATGAGAGGCTCTATGAATGGACAGTAATTTATTGCTAGAACTAAGAGAGTTGAAGAGAAAGCATTGATAGTTCCGTATAGAGTAATGGCAGGTTATTATCTGCTAAATTATCTGTTTCTGACAAATTTCATCAAATCTATGAAGTTCATACTGATTTCTTATTGCAAATAATCATCCTATGATTGAATGCAGATAATTTTCGTTGGTGTGTATTCGCAAATAAGCCTGGATGCCGGCCGTGGTCCGGAAATCAGGAAATATCGGTCGAATTCCTTGGGGTTTTATTATATGTCGCACGAGTTTTTCGGGAGGGAAATTTTGAAAAGCACTCGTCGTATGGGGAGATTGAAGTGGGCAGTGATGTACCTTAGCCGCTCCATTTTCACTAATTTAATTTTAAATATTCCTTAGGCTCAATTTTCATGAACTTAATTTTGAATATATAGCCACTGCGAAAAAATCGCCTGTTGATAGTTGTCCGCCATTTTCCACTCGTAAAAAAATTCTATCATAATCATTTACCCAAAATCTTGGTAGATTTCACTCATCGAAGGAAAATCAGTTTACTCATTTTTTGACAACTCCATACTGCTTGCAAAAATGAGTGCAATCTACTCAGCCACTGGGTAGATTCAAAATAGCGTGTACGTCTTCAGCTTCAATCTCTTTTTGGCTCGTTGAACGTTGGACTTCGAGGTGTTCAGCATTTTGGTCGAATCACGAACTAAGCCCCCTTTTGCCGCAGAAAAAGCTCGTCCGATTGTGTTGTCCTATTTGGGGTTCCTCGCTCAATTTTTTCGTCCATTTCACCAACTTTCTTAGTGATAATCCTAGAATAGTACTCAACTTGTGCACGATGGCACGGCATTTTTTCAACGGAAATCTTTCTCATCTCTCGAAATGCGAGAGAAACTTTGCTGTGAGTTGTGTTCGGTTTGACGTTTAGGAGCCGACAGACTACCCGAATACAAATCTATGTTCAAACGGCAGCGTTAGAAAAGTGTGCCCTTATTTTCTGGAACAGTCTGGAAACTTTTAGGATGCGACTTCAGTTTAAACTGGATATTTTGCTGAAATTGAACGAAACACCATTGACTGGCTCGTTTAAACTCGTGGTTAAGTTTGACGTTATAGTTTTCCAGTGAAAAGGAATCGTACGATACCTTGTAAGTCTCCATCATCAGCATTAAACAATCCTTATTTTTTTCCAGATGCGGAGGAAATATTTTCAAAATAAATATTCATAACAAGTTTTCGTGTCATTTTGAACAACTCGAATGTTTTTTTTTTAATTTATATGTTTACCACTTCTCCTACACAAAAAAGCTCTAGTTACGAGTCCCCTGGTAGTGGACTCATCTAGACTAAACAAAATAAAGCATATAACATAAACAAAAAAAAAAATATATAAAAATATAAAAAATAACTAACTTGAAAGGTGTGAGAAAAAAGTGGCGACAATTGAAACAAAAGTTATCTAAACAAGGGATAACCAGTGGAACAAAGTTCATTTTAAGGGATTCCATGAAACAATTAAATTGATTAATTATACTTATAATAATATTGACAAGATATTTCTGGCAGTTGATACGGGTTTCGATCAAGAATACATTGATTTTGGATCTGTAAAACTGTTTTAATCTTATTTTAAATTGTAGTGTCACAATAAAGCACCCGATTTTTAACAGTTTGAGTTTAATGCAAAGATTGAAAAAAAAATGCGTCAGTCTAAAGGATATAAATTTATGTACGCCATATCAATAAAACACTTCTCTTTTTAAACTTGCCCCACTGCTCAACAGGATTTTTTTAGGGAATATTAACATAGTGTGTTCCTGAAAAACTAACAGTAACACAGTTGAATTTATCGATTGCTTTTGCTTTATACCGTGATTCGATTTAAGGTTGAAGACTTCGTAATTATTTTTCGAAATCAATGATTGCATTATCCTTGTATTGGTAAATCTATTTGAACATATGTGTGAGGAAATGAAAATCAAAATCTAGTCTTAAGCTTACCACTACACGTGTATCCGTGTTTAAGACATGTGTTTTCGTGGGAAGTATTGAAATTATCTGCAATATATTTATTTTAATAACTCACGAGGTGAAATTGCTTGCGTATAGCTTTTCGATAAATGGGTTTTCATGTCAAATATGCTGAAAAATTAATTCAATAATAAAATTTAACATGGATTACAGTAGTCTATTATACAAACCATCGGGTATACAACAAAAGAAATTATGACATTGGTCAATGAAAATATTCGTTAAATTAAAATCGTATCCGGTTACATTTTTTACGTGCTGTAGAAGTGTTCCGACAATATGATTGTTCTGTTGGATGTGGTTCCATGTTGTGGTCGTAAGTAAAATTAAATTAACATTTTTTTTTCAATGTCTTGTCTGTAGAATCAATCACATCAGCTTTGAAGCTTGAGTATGAGAGTATGCTCCCTTTGGCAAACTCTTCCATCTCTGCCGTTGTTATCATCGTGTTAATTTTTCTCCTAGATTCTTCGGAAAGCTAGAATAAATAATTAAAGTATGGATCAAAGGGTTTGAACCAGCATGCATATTTTGAAATAATTCTTACAGAATAGCTTTGAATCTTTGCTGGTATGTCATTATCAAAATCAAAAATCGTTTCGTTTATAGCCAGTGCTACTTATCTGTAGTCTCATTCCTCAAACGTCGATTTGGCTGCCTTTCTGCAGCAGTCCGGTCAAAGCTTGATTTTTTCTTGTGCTAATTTTATTTGTTCGCGATCAGCAACAAACTTGCTCAGTAAAGCTCCAGGACCACACCCAGCATACGGGGGCATATATTTGTTATGCCAGCTGTGTCCTTCATTATGCTGAAGAGCGGGAATCCATACACGGTCCGGTTGAGAAAATCTTTCGGGTTGGAAATTTTCTCGACTTCCTTGGGCATAGAGTATTATTGTGCTTATCACACAATATACAAATTCATGAATTGTGTTAGTATCGAAAGCTCTCAATTAATAACGGTGAAAGTGCATCTAGAACATTAAGTTGTGAGTAGACAATAAGCTAATTGTGAAAGCATTAAGCTTGACAAGTCAAGGAAGCAGGAAAAGGTCTGAAAACTGCATCGAAAATTTTCAAATTTTGTTGCACCATTACTTGCATGAACAAACATCTTCCATAGTGCACTGAGGAAACAACCCTGCTGGGGATGTGCTCTTCTATAAGGCGGAGGAGTCTCAAACCACCATAGAAACATTTCTTGCGTTCAATAACCTCCACCTGGTTCAATTAGCTTGATTCATTCCCGAGTTATACAGGGTCTCGAGTCACCTTAGAAACATTGATTGCCTTCTAAAACCTTCACATGCCAAATTTAGTACCATTTGCTTGATTAGTTCTTGAGTTATGCAGAAATTTGTGTTCCATTTGTATGAGAGCCACCCTTTTCTAGAAAGCGGAGGGGTCTCAAACCACCATAGAAACATTTTTTGCGTTCAAAAACCTACACTTGCCAAATTTGATTCCGTTTGCTTGATTAGTTCTCGAATTACGCAGAAATTTGTATTCCATTTGAATGCCCCCTTCAGAAAGAGGAGGGTATGCTCCTCGAATCACCTTAGAAAGATTTATTGCCTTTTTTCCACTCATCAGATTCAACGGTAGAAAAACATTTGAAAATTTGTTCACTAAATAATTCCCCAGTTGATAATGGTGCACAATTCCATTTAACATTTTCATCTTCACGTTCTTAATAACAATCACTACTCACTGGATCTTCGACAAACAGAACACTTTGATCCGTTGATGAGTGTCGAATATTGATCCAGCGATAAATATTCTTCCTGATCGGGACTGCTCAGGAACTGTTCCTGCGCAAACCGCTTCGATGCTTCGCAAGTTAACGGCGCCCGTTGTGCTTTCCTTTTCTGCGACATAACTACTCACCGGAATTAATTTCAATTATTGACAAAGTTACGCTCGGTCTGTGCAAAGATTGTTTACAAATTGATAGGAGGAAACTGGGCGGAGTGAAAATATCAGCTGACGAGCATAGTTGCCAACTCAGGGAAGAATATTATTTCTTTCAAAATTGTTGCTCATGGTAGATTATGTTACATAGCAAATTAGCGAATATTTTGCTTCCAACTCAATAAATATTTCATAAGACATCGAAAAACATCTGAAACAACATGTTTTGTACAGATGTATCTCAGTTTTTGAACATGCCAAAACCCATCAGTTAAAAATATCAAGATGTAAATCTGGCAACTGTCGATGATCGATGATTCTCTGGCTCGCTTGAAGCGTAGTGTGTGTGCTGTCGAAAGTGTGGCTTATATTGTTGAGAATCTCGAAGTTGCAATGCGCTCAAATGGATTGTGAATTTTTACTTGGGGCGCGAGTGATTTTACGAGTTGCGCTGTTCTGCTACATTGACAATACAGTGGCCTGGCTTGTTTCTCGTTTGGAAATTTCGGAAGCAGTTTTCTCATTTATAAGTGCTTGAAGGAACAAAAAGTGAATTTTCTTAGGAAGAAAAATCCAGCACGAGAGCTGTGAATCCCTTTAAAAGCTGTGAAAATATGGAAATCAACCAGAATGATTTATGAAAAATTAAGTGATGGGTCCTTGTAATAGTGTTAGTTTGAGAAGCAAATGGCGAGTTTGTGTTGGTGTATTGTGTTAGCGAACCAGGTTTTTAAAAACTACCAGATTAAAGTGAATTCATAGTGTATTGTTTGATAAAATGTTTTTTAAAAAGTGAGAAAAAAACAATTCTACTCAGTGAACGTGCACAAAAAAATGTAAGTCGTGATATATTACCGAAAATGGCTAAAAAGAAATTTTGACAGGAAGAAGAAGAAAAAGAAGCAGACAATCATCATCATTGCCCAAATTAATTACGACTTCTTCAACCTTAACGAAAAAAAAAAAAGAAACAATAATCAGGAGTAATCATAAGTAATTATAAGTAATCATAAGTAATCATTAGTAATCATAACTAATCATAAATATTCAAAAGTAGTCTTTGATAAAAAAAATCAGGAAATCCTAAGCAATCATAAGTAAGTATAACTAATCATTAATAATGAGTAATCATAAGTAATCAAAAATAATCAATGGTAATCAAACCAGTAATCAGTTGGAAACTGAATCAAATGACTTCCGATTTGACACTTGTTCTATAAGTTATATATTATGTCGGAAGTTATGCGCAAAATAGCGCATCCGACGCGCTATACAGTACACTACTTCAGACCAAGCTTCAGACACTATAAATCAAGGAGTTTCCAACAGCATTGATTACTTGTCATTTCCCCCAAAGTTACTTTGATTACTCAGAGATTAGAAACATTATTGTGATTACTGATGATAACTTATGATTACTCATGATTATTGGTGGTTATTCATGATTACTCATGATTACTTGCGTGATTTTTGATTACACAGTGATTACAAAGGTTATTGTGATTACAGATGATTACTTATGACTTTTCAGGTTAGTAGGTTTTCGACTTTATGGTAGTAGGTTTTCGACGGCTCAATCTTTTTGATTTTACATGGTCACGATTATGTTAGGTTAGGAAATAAACCATTGACCACCCTGGTCATCGATCCTCGGAGAACCCGTAATGGAACTATTAATTTTTCCCAAAATCATGATTTGACGGCTATCTTCGTGATTTTTCTGCCCGATTTTCAGGTCGAAAATAAACCATTGACCACCCTGGTCATCGGTGGCCCTCGGAACGTCCACCGGAGAAACCCGTCATGTGGATTGTTTAATTTTTGTACCCAAAACATGATTTCCACGGCTCAGTCTTCGTGGTGTCTCATGCTCATGATTATTTTAGGTCGGAAATAAACAACTAACCAGCCTGGTCATCGGTGGCCCTCGAAAAGTCTTCCAGAGATACCCGTATTATAGAACAAATCAAATTTCATATCCAAACTATTAGTTCGACGGCTCAACCTTCTTGATTTTTAATGCTCATTACGATGTTATCACTGAAATGGATCACTTACCAGCTCAGTCCTCTAGGGTCACCAGATTGTACCTCAAATAAACACCAAAACCTAGCGTTTGATAGCTCAACCTTCGTGATTCTTGAGTACATCGGTTGGTGCATTTACGTTTAAACTTAAAAATAACCGGAGTCACGCGAAATTTGGCGTGAAATTGCTTGCGATTTTGTTTTGGTTTAACGGTTTGACATTTGGTTTCGACTAACACCGTGAATAAAGATAACCTAAATAGTCATGTACATAACCCTTTTTTTGAGTAGCAATGTCCAATTTAAGGGAAGTAATCAAGAATCATAAGTAATCATCAAGTAATCATGAGTAACCATGAGTAGGGGGGGGGAGGAAGTTGTACCTCAACATGCTGACGAAAGTTGAATGCTGCATCATGGACGACGAAACAAATGTGAAGGCCGACTTCAAACAGATCCCCGGCAACCTGTTTTTCACGGCCAAGGACAAGTTCAGCGATTCCCGGAGCATGTCCGCACTCAGAAGATGTTCAAATTTGCGAAGAAATTCCTGGTTTGGCAAGCCATCTGCACGTGCGGGAAGCGGGAGTGCACCCTTTCGTGATTCAGGACACGATGAACGGACAGGTGTACATAAAAGAGTGCCTCCAGAAGCGACTGCTTCCTCTCCTGAAGGCCCACAACGTCCCAACAATCTTCTGGCCGGATTTGGCCTCATGCCACTACTTCCAGGACGTGCTGAAGTGGTATGCGGACAATAAGGTCAATTTCGTGCCGAAAATGTTCAACTCCTCCCAACACTCCGGAGCTCCGCCCCATCGAGAAGTACCGGGCGATTATGAAGCAGCACTTTGCCAAACATGACCTAAGGTAGTGAAGACAGTCGAGGAACTGAAGAAAGTATGGGTTTACATGCAAAAAACGGTTGATTCACAGGTTGTGCAGAATCTTATGGCCGGTGTTAAGGCCAAGGTGCGGGCATTTGCGTATGGGCTGTAAATAAAATACGAGTAAAATGGTAAAAATGAAGTTTAATAGTTATTTCTCAATCCCTGAAAATTTGATGGCAATCGGATGAAAACTCGAATTTTGCGAATCAATTTTGTGTGTGGCAATTTCATCGTGGACACCCTTTAATCATAAGGAGTGTATCGAAAATAAGCTATCCTCAAACTTTTCTTTCAAATTACGTTGAAAACCGATATTTTATTCATACAAAAAATTGATCCTTTATTGTACGAGGTTAAACTTGAACATAATGAAGACTCGATGAAATTTAAGTTATTCCTTCACGAATTTTCGAACTTTGGATCGAATGCTTTTCATCAAGTTCCGGACAAGTTTTTTGGACGCTTGAGCCCAAATTTTTTTGAACTCCTGCATGTTCCCAGCTGCCTTACCTGCTTCTTATATAAAGGCAACAATCTCTTCTGGAGACACTCAGATCGATAGATTTCCGCATTTATAGTTCCGGTAGTGTAAAAAATGGTTGACTTCAAACCACAGGAACATATTGCTTGCCATACCAGTACCTTTCTGACCAAATTTCTCCACTTGAATCGACCTGTCCGCATCGCTCACATCCTCCCCAACGACGGCAGTAAAGTATTGTGGACCTGGAAGGGTTTTTGAGTCCTCCTTTACATAGGTCTCATCGTCCATCAAAACGCATGCATCCGGACGCTGCAAAAGACGCGAATACAATTTCCGGGCCCTTGTTGCTGCTCGCTTCTTCTGTTCTGCACTTTGTTTCGAGATTTTCTGCTTCTTGTAGGTCTTCAGGTGGTTTCGCCTCTTGATACGCTGGATCATTCCGACACTCGTTCCTGCTTTTTTTTGGCGAGATCACGTATTGACATTGATTTGTTCTTCATGATTAGAGATACCATTTTCTGCTCCAGTTTCGGGTTGGAAGAACCGGGTTTTCTGCCTCTTCCTGGTAGCTCATCCAAAGAATAGTGTTCCTCAAACTTTTTAATGATGGTTTTAACACTCGCATGATGAATTCCAAACCACTTCACCAATTTTCGCATAGTAATACCCCTTCTCACTTAGCCATGTGTCCAGAACCTTAATTTTCACTTCCTTTTCAATACGTGACATTTTTTGAAAACGCAGAATTTGAACCGCACAAACAAAAAACAAAAGAAAGCCGACAGTCATACGCACAGCATGCAGTGTTCAGAGCATAAAAAACCATCACAAATACATGCGTACAACGCAAATGTATGTGGATAGCTTATATTCGATACATCTCACCTTAAGTAATCATTTGTAATCACAATAACCTTTGTTATCACTGTGTAATCAAATAATCACGCAAGTAATCATAAGTAATAATCAAATAATCATGAGTAATCATAAGTAATCATCAGTAATCACAATAATCTTAATAATCACTGAGTAATCAGAGTAACTTTGGGGGAAGTGAAAAATAATCAATGCTGTTGGAAACCCCTTGAGTTCAGTAAGCTTTTAGAGAGCTATGGGATGCGCCATAAACCACGTGTCCTCATACTTGGGATTCTTAGACCTCCCTCGCTTTCTTGTTCTTTGTCCATACATTTGTTTTTAAAATTATATGCAGCATGTGTTCTTGCTCTTCCCCTTCCAAAATGACAACGTAGTTTATGGACGGCCTGCAATGCTTAGGCTCAACAAATAATTTTTAGGTGCAGGTAGCAGTTTTTTAAAATATTGGACCTGTTGTCATCCAACTTTAATCTTTTCTTGAGGCGTGATTCCATAGGCTTTCGTTAATTTTCCTAGTAGACATCCTACAGACCCACATTTCATACATGGCAAACTTGTACTTCACCGGAATGTTAGATTTGATTTAGCATTAACAACTTTAGTTCACAACTGATGTTTTTCTTCATATATTTCTTTTTATATACGTGCGTAAATCACTTTCAAAAAATCCAAATCGTTTTGTGTTTTATTTCTCAAAAACAAATTTAATGCATTTCTTTGGAGCCGTACTGCGAATTCGGAAACCGGTTGGAATCCCAAAAGAAAAATTTTTTTTTTTTCCGAGCGTAACACTCCTCCCCCCGCTTTTGGCAATAACTTCAAATTAAAATTTGTTTAGCTACACCACCTCCTCTATGCTTCTTTAAAGCCGAAATTTGTACAAAATGACCCACTCTATAGACGGTTGTGAAAACAATTTAATAAAACCTTTATAAGAACATAAAGATTTTGAAAATGTTCTAGTGAAAGATGTTATGACCACTTGAGAACCATCATAAAACCTATTGGCTGCCATTAAAACCAGAATGCGGCCAAATGGCCACATCTGTCAAATTTCACTGTGAAATCGAGGTTTGTTTTTGTTGTTCTTCTTTGTTCGATTCTCTGCTCTTCTGGTTCATTTAGCAGTAAAAAAAGGTCTAGTGTTGCGGGAAATTTTGTTTGATAGCAAAATATTCAAAACAAATTGTGTTTTCTACAGCGCATTATGCTCCAAATTGTATACGCAATTATTTTTTATGGTGAATATTGGCACGATAAGAGCTGAAAATGAATGCCCCTCGGAAATTATGCAAATCTACAACAACATAAATCAAATTAAAACAAATATATTAAATAAATTAATCATGAATTTCCTGAAAAGTGCTTGGAATTGGATGAGATTTTCTAAAAGAATGCTGAAATTAGTCTCTGATCTACAGTTTATTTGCATACCATTTAAAATTTGATGCATTTATTTTTCCACATATCAATTATTTCTTACATTTCAATATGACTATGGGAAAAAAAATCACAGTTTTGCCATAAAGCCAATTTTTCTTCGCAATGACTATTATAAAACTATTTGGTCTTATGGTGACTTCCGTCAATGCCAATTTGCCGTTTAATGCATTTACTGTAGGCAAAATGGTTTTAATATGCTTTTTCAATTGACCATAATAAGATAATATCAATGTGTCCTAAAACGGCGTTTCAAAACAGCATTTTACGAATTCATAAAGTCGAAATAAAACTTTTGATAGGAGTAAAAGGAATTTGAGAAACAAGGTTTTAAGATTGTTGTAAACAAGCTGTGTAGGTTGTCATAAACCTGACTAAACTATGAAACCTATTGGCACCTCTTGGTGCCTTAATAAAACCAAATTGATTTCAAGTGGCTTTCATAAAACTTTAATGAAACTTAATAAAGCAGGATGGTGTTACCAATGTTACTTAGGTATTTAGATATAATTCGAAACGGCAGGTTAGGTATAATTTTGGAGTCAACAAAGTGTGGGGAATTAATGGAAAAGAAAAGGTAGGGGAGCTTAAGGTGTATTGGTGCGTTGGGGGGGGGGGGGGGGGGGAGAGGGTTGCTCCATCTAATAAAAAAATAAGTATGGACAAAGTACTGCAAAGGTTAAATCTGAAACGTGGTTTCTAAAAATATAAAGTAGAAAAATCACTTTAGATTGATGGATGCATACTTGGCAAATTACTTTGAATATTTAGTAAAAACAAAAAACATAGAATTAAAAAAAATGGGGCTCAAGAACTAAAATATGAACATCGCCAATTTTTTTGATTTTTCTTTCCTTTACATATTTTAGTAATAAAATCGGCTCAGATGTTCAAAAGTTATGATTTTTTGGAAACATTAAAAAAGGCAATTTTTCGAACCATCCTAAGGCAGAAATGGTCACCCTAATGACAAAATAAATAAAATGCGGGTCTAATATTGTTGGATAAGGCATGAAACCACCAATTAATATGAAACTCTGAGAAATCGTATATCTTTTTTCTATGGAATTGCTATAAACAGACAATTTTGCAGTTTATATAGTTCTGTTTTATAGCTTAAAAACACCGTTAAGGTGAATTGGCTTCAAAACAATTCATGTTTAAATAATTTCAAGTATCTTCTCTTCTTTAGCTTTCAAGCTTGTGTTTTGCTTTTAGCTTAATGGTTTTAATGCACTTCCATTATCAATTGAAATTTCTCAATACCAGTACAATTTTTGCCTGAGTATTGTGTGGAAAGTACAATCTTACCCTATGTCCAGAAATTAGCAATTTGAGAAATTTTCTTCTACGAAACCAGACCGGAAATCGAACCCAGCCACCTCAAGAACGGTGTTGATTTAAAGCTGTGGCTTTAGCGACTTAGCTGAAATACTGGCCAGACTGAGCAGTTATAACATGTAATAAGCCTATCTTGAAGACGAATTTTTTGTTGAAATTATTTCACAACCGTCATAACATGTTATAACTATGTAGTCTAGTCATAAGGGAGAGCCCATGACACATAGCATGTATCACATGAATCCTGGTGAGTGCGAGCTTTTTAATGGAATACCTGTAAGTAGAAAATGAGAAAAAAGATTAGTAATTTCCATTTAATTCCAACTACCTTTATTGCTTATCTTGACAGATACGCGTATTTCGTCTACAATGTGGAGACTTCTTCAGTGTCGTGTAGTAATACATGTTGCTATAGAATAACATGGTAAGGTTGAAGAAAAATGAGAGGTAGATATTAAGTATAATTTTTGTATTTGACTAAGTATCAGTTAGGTAAATATGTTAGCTGTAGTTAAAAGTGTTTGTATTTGGAAAATAATATAAATACGGCAGGTGGTCACACTCACCAGGATTCAACTTGGTTCTGTAAAGTCTGTTTGAACGCAGTTGCTTTTGACTTCCAATGATGATGCTCCTCCGGATCTCACGGCTGTCATTATCAGCAGTAACAAGTAAGCAGTGATAAAGGGTGTCCAAAGCTAAATTGCATCACAACAATTGGCCGCAACTCTGGAGAGTTTGGGGGATTAAGATCCTTCGGCACGAAATTGACACCATTCGTCTTGTACCACTCCAGAACATCCTTGGAGTAGTGACAAGAGGCTGGGTCCGGCCAAAAAATTGTAGGAACGTTGCGTGTTTTGAAAAACGGAAGCATTCGTTTTTTCAGGCATTTGTTCATGTATACTTGACCAATTACAGTTGAAGTTGTCACGCAAGGCTTGCTCCGTTTACCACACGAACAAATCCCCTGCCAAATCATGAATTTCTTGGGGAACTTTGACACTTGCTGTTTCCTGAGCAACTTTGGAACATCGAACTTGTCTTTCGCAGTCACATACTGGTTGCCGGGAATTTGATTAAAGTCCGCTTTTACGTGTGTTTCATCGTCCATGATGCAGCAGTGTGGTTTCGTCAACATTTGTGTGTACTGCTTACGCGCACGTGTTTTAGCTGTCCTATTCTGTTTTTCATTGCGGTTTGGAGCTTTGAATGAACGGAGCCCGGATCGTTCCTTGGCTTTCTGCACGAAACTTTTGGTCAAGTGCAGCTTTTTCGCGACATCCCGAACGGAACAGTTGGGTTTGCGTTTAAAGGAAGCAACCACTCGTTTGTGATCCTTCACACAGTACAAAACATTCAAACAGGTCATTTCACCCAAAATTTCGTTGAAATCAACCCAAAGGGCGAAATGTTACAGCTTATTGAAAGTGATGCAATTTAACTGTGGACACCCTTTACCTATGTAGTGATAGCTCATAGTTTTGACTCGAAAGCGATCGTTTTAAACTATGATATAGCAGAGTGCCCGTTGTCGTGTGTAAACTCTAGCGATAGTTTCTATGTTATAGCAGTAGGCCATGAACTATTCCATCAGGACGGAATAGTTCATAGTACGTTGGTCTAAGTTTTTAGACAGTTCGATTGAATTTTTGGCTAGTTTGTGTTTTCACGGTGTTTTTAAATAAAAAATGGACCAGGAAAAGAAATTCTACTTGATTGAGCTGTGGAAGCAACGGTGTTGTGGGACCCAACTAATCCTGATCACCTGTGGAAGTGTATACTTCAAAATGAGTGTATTATTCTGCTTTGCAGTTCCTCATCCTAAGAAAGTCTAGACCAGGGATATTGATACCTAGCAAAGCACTTAGTGTTTTCAAGATGATAACGTTGAGAGGCAGATTATGATTCTAAAGGGTGTTCTGATCAAAATTTGGTCAAACAGTGATGTGTGTGAGTCGATCAAAGTTTTAATTAATAAGTCAAATTCTTTTTCTTTTTCAGGTTCAGTTAATACAAAATACAGGAGAAATATTCAGCTAAGCTTCCGTTTTACCAAATACGAATTGCTGGGTCTTTCGTTTAACATCTGCCATAAGATTTTGTACAGTCTCCTTGTCCACTTTATTCGCCGCAGAACGCCAGTTTGCCTTGAACTGTTTCTCGCTCACAACAGCTTTTTTAGTCTTCTTAAGGTTCCGCTTGACGATGGCCCAATATTGTTCGATTGAGCGGAGCTCTGGCGTGATGCGAGAGTTCTTGTCCTTAGGCACCACTTGAACGTTGTTGGCAGCATACCACTCCATGGCCTTTTTTTCGCAATGGCAAAATGCCAAATCCGGCCAAAATAGAACGGAACAATTGTGTCGCTTCAGGAAAGACAGTAGACGTTTTTGTAGGCACTCGCTCAGATAAATTTCCTGGTTGACGGTTCCGGTTGCAATGTAAACGTTGCTCTTCAAGCCACAGGTACAGATGGCCTGCCACACCAGATATTTTTTCGTGAACTTTGTCAGTTTAATGCGCTTGAAAATATCTGCCACTTTTCCCCGTCCGGTTGCCGTATAAAATTCCTGTCCAGGAAGCTGTTTAAAGTCTGCCTTGACGTTAGTTTCATCGTCCTGTACCACGCCATCAAACTTCGTCAGCATCGTCGTGTACAACTTTCGCAATCGTGCTTTGGCCGACGTGTTTTGTTTATCGTCGCGATTGGAGTGACCACTTTCTTGAAAGTCGACAGTCCAGCTTGTTTTTTAGCTCTATCCACGGTTGAAGGCGCCACTCCCAGCTTCTTTGTGTCATCTCGGATGGAGAGGTAGGGGTTCCGCTCGAAACATCGGGCAACTCTTTTTGTCGGCGCTGTGGCCTCCGGCTTTCGATTTCGCCCCGATCCAGCTTTCCTGGCTGTCAACAAACGTTCAGCGAACACTTTTAATACGTTGGTAACAGTTGATAGAGGCATGATGCTACACGCACACATCTTCAAAATGAGGGGAGTGCAAAACTTTTTAATGCACGATGAAAGGAAATGCATCAAGTTTGAGTCGACCAAATTTTGATCGAAACACCACTTACCAGTTCCGAAGTTCAACCTTTAATTTTGAACCCTGACTCTAACGTGAAATCACCCCTTTTTGAAACTTGAATATCCAAGTGGATCGAAACCAAAGCCAGCAGTGTGCAATTTGAAGCGTAAAAAGTCATCATATGATGAGATGGCGCTTCTCTCCAACTGCGTCCAAATCGTGTCTCAACCCATTGAACTTAAAAAACCAAAAAATTAGACCACAATTCTGGGTAAATCGACCAACTCGTTGCTGGAGCGTTGTGGGCTGAGGACTGCCCTGTATAACAAATATTCGATGGCTTTAAGGAATTCGAATAACACATTTGAGCAGTCCTATGAAGAAAAAATAATTTTCAGAATGTCTCAAGAGCAGCTGAATGTGCTCGCGTCAGATGAGCCATACAACTTGTCCACCATCGAAGCAGAAACAGGCGTCTTAGGAGCTAAAGATCCTGCACCAGATTCCCAAACAGCAATCGGCAAATACCCCATTATCACTGATCCTTCCTTTTGCTCCTATGTTGACAAACGTAAACTTGCATTCAGCATCCACCATACCCATTAGAACGATGCTGAACTGCTTTTTGTAATTTAAATAATCAATGACGCTCTTTGCAGGGGATTTTATACTAGTGTGCTTTCCGTCTAACGCTCCTACGCAATCGGAAAATTGCCATTTTGTTCAAAATCACATGAAATTGACAGCCAATCCTCTTGTGAATAATATACGTATTTTGAATAAAGCTGCCATTTCACTTTCATTTAATTTTTGCTGCTCTAAGCACCGGTACAAATACCGGTAATTTCAAACCTCAAAGCAATGAATTTAACCGATTTCCCTGAACTTAAGACCTTCCCTGAATTTCTCAGAAGAACTTTCCTGACCTTCTCAGAAGAACTTCCCTGAACTTTTCTGAAGAACTTCCCCGAAGATCTCTGAAGAACTTTCCTGAAGTTCTCTGAAGAACTTCCCCGAAATTCTGTGCAGAATTCTACCGAAGTTCTCTGAAGAACTTCCCCAAAGTTCCTTGAAAAACTTCCCTGAATTTCTGTGACGAACTTCCCTGAAACTCCTCTGTAGAACTTTCCTGAAATTCCGTGAATAATTTTCTCGAACTTCCCTAAGGTTTTTTGAGAACTTCCCCAAAGTTCTCTGCAGAACTTCACCGAAGTTCTCTGAAGAACTTCCCCGAAGTTCTCTCAAAAAACATCCCGAAATTCTCTGAAGAACTTCCCTGAACTTCTATAAAGAAATACCCTGAATTCCTGTGAAGAACATTCCTGAACTTCTATAAAGAACTTCCCTGAATTTCTGTGAAGATCTTCTCTGAAGTTCCTCTGAAGAACTTCCCTGTAGTTTCTCTGAAGAACTTCCCTGAAATTCCTCTGACGAACTTCCCTGAAATTACTTTCTACAATTTTCTGAAGAATTTTCCTGAACATCATCAATTTAAATGTTGAAAAATTATCTAAATTTTCTGAAGAACTAACCCTGAAGTTTTCTGAAGAACTTCCCTGAAGTTCTCTGTAGAACTTCTCTGAATTTCTGTCAAGAACTTTCCTGTAATTCCTCTGAAGAACTTCCTTGAAGTTTCTATGAAGCACTTCCCTGTAGTCATGTCGAGCACTCGACACTGAAGAAGTCTGTAAGTCGCAGACGAAATAGGCCTATCTGTCAAAAGAGAAGCTTCCTCTAGTGGAATTTAAAGGAATTTACTCGCGTTTACTAGTGATAATTTTGGAAAAGTGCTTCAATATTTTATTTTTATTTTGTTAAAGTGATCAAATGAAGTGTTAATTTTAAATTCTCCTAGATTCCCCATCACTTTCCTGTAGTTCCTCTGAAGTTCTTTCCTGAAATTACTTTCTTGAAATTCTCTGAAGAAATTTCCCAAACTTCTCTAAAGAATTATCTGAAGTTCTCTGAACAACTTCCTTGAACTCCTCTGAAGAAATTCTCCGAACTTCTCTGAATAACTTCCATATATTTCTCTATAGAACTTGCCTGAACTTCTCTAATGAACCTCTCCGAATTTCTTTAAAGAAATTCCATTAACTTTTCTGAAGAACTCTTCTGAGCTTCTCTGAAGAATTTCCCTGAGCTAGTGATCCAGATCTTCATAAGCCAGCTCCTTCAGCAGATTAGCTTAAATTCCCTAGCCTTTAAGAGCCTTCACGATTTAGTCCAGACTTTGCGAGTTTTTCGTTTTATCCGCCTTTTCAATATGATATACGCAGCAACTGCAGCAATTTTTCATTCTTTGTCCATAGCTGCCAAATGTGCCCATGATTACTTCCCTATTTTTTAAAAACTCGCAACTGAATATTTGCGACCACAAATAAAATCAATCGTGTGTACACCGAAAAAAGTTCAGTGATAGCGTTGCGGCAAAGATTTCTACTACATAGCATCTATACCTTCATAGCTCATATTTTTGCTAAACCGTTCCTCGAATCTCATAGAACTATGAAAATAACCGCCATACCATAGTGAACTATAACATAAATTTTTAGCACCGTGTGGCGGCACCTTTAGAATACTTTCTTGCATCCTTGGTATATTGCCACACAATGAGCATGCAAGAAAGAACGAAGTTGAGAGCAAGCAGTAACCTTTTTGTGAATGCAATAAACTTGTAATGCTATGAAAGAAGAACGTCAAAACATGGTCAAAATCGCTGCGTTTCCTCAATAAAAGATTTTTTTTCGAATTAAGTAAACATTTATGAAATTTTGGGTAAAAATAGTTTAGAATGCAATGTTTACATGTTCAAAACACAATCTGTTAAGTGATTATCGAGATCAATGACGTCTAGTTAAGGTCTGGGGCAACGCACTGCTTGCTTGTATTGGAAGCAAAAATAAGGTAAACATTGCTGAGCCGACGAGTGATGACGTAACACTATTCAACTTTCTATGGGCGTGCATAGGTTCAGATAATAAAAAATCTGTTCAAACGTTTATTATAAATGCTGAATTATGGAAATAATGTGGAAATGCCATTTATTGAGCAGAAGCATTTCCTTCCAATAACATGGGTCATTTATAGTGAATTTAACTGAGGTAATTGAATTTTTGCCACACTTTCTTTCAAACGCTGGGACTTGACAATCGAGTAGCGATATAGAGCCAATTTTCCACCATCGATAGACTGGAATCGGTTGAAAAATTAAGTTTTATAGCGCACACAATAAACAATCACGGAGCGAACGATTAAAAAAAATAGTATGACGTAGCTCTTTCCGAGCTCTTGTGCGCAAGGAGTGCGGTGGTGTTAGTGTCATGAGTGAATTTTGCTCATTTCACTAATATTGTTGTGGTTACTGGGCCAGGCCTTATGTAGACGTTATTGATCGAGGTGGCCTCCTAGCAAGAAGTGCTTCGACATAAAATTATGGGCACGGTCGTTGAAAATTCAGGTTAATCCCTCAGGTGAATCACGAAACAATTGGGAATCGACAATTCGACTGTGCCACGTGTAATAAATTCGTTCAAGAAGACCCAGACGAACCATCGGCGAGGTTGGCAGCGGAACAAAAGCGAAGACGACCGACCCCGCCAAGCGCAATCTGAACCATTCGATTTGGGACGTGGCTAAATGGGTCAATTCTTCCGTCTGGTTTGTCTAGCAGACAATGAAGCGGACCGAACTTCATGTCTTCAAGGTAAGGAAGCCGCCTAACCGAACCGAAAAACAGAATACGGTGGCCAATTTCCGCGCCAGGCAGCTGTACCGCGAGTGGTTGGTACAACCTAAATGTATCGTAATGGACGACGAGACGTACATAAAAGCGGACGCCAAACAGATCCCTGGCCTGGAGATTTTCATCAGCAAGTCCCGCCTGGATGTTCCAGAGAAGTTCCGGAAGAAGAAGGTCGAAAAATTTGCCAAGAAGTACTTGGTGTGGCAGGCAATGGTGACCGGCACCTTCAACGGCCAAATATATAAAATAGAATGCCTCTAGAAGCGCCTACGGTCCTCCGGTCCCACGAAGGTGACACTCTGCTTTGACCGGATCTACGAAGCCAACGATGTTGTTCTTGTGCCGAAGGAGGCAAATCCGCCAAACTCGCCAGAACTTTGTACAATAGAAAAATTCTTGGCGATTATATAGGGCGAGCTCCGGAAAACAGGGAAGGTCTTCAAAAACGACTAGGGTTTGCAGAAAGAATGAATGAAAGTGTGAAAAAAAGAAGGCGCAAGTGTTGCACAGGATTTGATGGGTAGCGATAAGTCCAAGGTGCGGGCATTTAGCCAAGGAGAGGAGGTTGAATAAACAAACTTAAAACAAGCAAAACACATAAACATAAAATGAGTTTTTGGTGACCATTCTAGTCTGTTTCTAGTCATTTTGCGAAAATTTCTCGTAAAGTTTGCTCGAAAGCGCTTGTGGAATCGTGTTGTTCTCTTCTACCAAATCGTTTTGTTGTCTTCTACGTTGAATCGTTTTGTTGTCTTCTACCAAAAGTGCGCAAATGAACCAAGAAAAAAGTGTGCCGAAAACAATAAAGGCTCTTTTAAGATAAAGGTCCAGTTCTACAAGCGATATCTCAAAACAAACGCGTGAAATGCACAGGTACAAAGTAACACCATGCATTGTGCGGCTAGGATCGATTTTTGGTTTATTTTCCGGATTGGGCATTTTTGGTAAAGGAAAATTTCTTAACTCCCTAGTAAGGCCTGTACTCGAAAAAAAAATGCACCAGACAAAAGTGTTCGCCAAAAAATTATTTTAAGTCGGATTTTCTTGAAACTTTCAGGGAATGAATTAATACACATGGATTATGTTTCGGCATGATTACTTTATTCAATTTACTTTCCATCGCCCTCAAGACCCCGCATTACATGCTGTGCAATGGTAGAGCTGACCTTTTTGGTCACTTTTATCCATTCTTTCGTCAACTCCAGCTCGTTCCTAAACACCTTGGACGATTTTCGAACTTTGGCCTTCATTATGGCCCAAAATCTTTCCACCGGACGAATCTCTGGTGAATTGGGGGGTTGGCGGTTTTTGGTACAAAAACAACGTTATTGTCTCTGTACCAATCCAACGTCGATCGCGCGTAATGGCATGTTGCCAGGTCCGGCCAAAATAATTTCTCGCCTCCATGGGACCACAGGAAGGGCAACAGACGCTTCTGGAGGCACTCGGTGCGGTAAATTTCGCTGTTGTTGGTACCCGTTGTGATGTGCGGTTTATGGCCTGGCAGAGCAAGTATTTTTTGGCGAATTTGTCCCTTTCTTCTTCCTTATGTCTTCCGGAACATCAAACCGTGGTTTGGCAACGTAGAACTCCAGCCCCGGTATCTGTTTTGCGTCTGCCTTAATGTAGGTTTCGTCATCCATAACCACACACATCGGTTTCGTTAACCACTCTCGATACAGCTTCCTTGCGCGGGATTTGGCCGCCGTGTTTTGTTGATCACGCCGGTTCGGTGCCTTGCGGACCTTGAATACACGAAGCCCAGCTCGTTTCATGGTTTGCTGAACGAACCAGCCGGAACACTTTGCCTTCAGAGCCACGTCGCGAATCCAAGAGGTCGGATTACACTTGAAATAATCCAACATCTTCCGGACCTTCACAGGGTCAGCTGTCTTCGATTTTATTAGACTCCTCTAACGATTTTTACACCCGAGACACAGTTGTATGGGTGATTCCCAGTTGTCTTCCGATCCATCTCATGGTCGCAGTCGGATTTTCCATGACGGCGCGCAAAATTCTCCGGCGATTTTCTTCTTGTTTCGATGACATCTCAATAACCACTGAACCGATTGTTATGAAATTTTGCACATGTTAACAATTCATTCCAAACTAGTTATACCTAGAATTTTTACTCACGAACAAAAAAGTTACACACGGATAAAAATGGTGCATTTTTTTCGAGTACAGGCCTTATGCTTGTACTTGCCATGCAATCATACTAATGCAAAAATGGTACTGGCATCGAAAGCACTCAATTAGGAAGTGAATTTAGAACACTAAGTTAATGGCAAGCAATGAGCTTGAAATTCTAAGTTCTAAGAAGAATGTTTGTAACTCTGTCCGTTGTTGTTCGCTTCTTACATTTAATTTATTACCCATTTATCAAGGAATTTACTACTACGATTTGATGTATTATGTATTTTTTGAACGAAAAATATAATGGACAATAAGAAGCATCCAAGTCCTGCCGCCAAACAAATTATGCCAGCAAATACGCCATGCCAGCATCACAGCCACGTGTGAAGGTCAACAAATCTCCTAACCTATATTTTCTGCACGGACAACCGACACTCTCCGGAATGCGTGCCACCAACCAGCCAGTCAGTCAGCACGGAAAACTCACCACTAACCCACCGGATCCTGAGAGGAGCATAATGAATCCGAAACCGATCTTCGATCGCGTCGTCTGGAAAATCGAGAGCAAAGTGGCGGCTCTCGTGTGAAAAACAAACCTGTTGAGAAGGTTTGCTCTCGCAATTCCCGTCACTGCGCCGACTCACCGCCGACCGTCTGTTGATTCTCGGCGGTCGGTCGGTGGCCAGGTCCACCTAGTTCGGCAGCGACCTCAGTTTCTTTAGAATTTTTGTATGAAGCGCATCATCACTTTACGTTTGTCCGTAATTCACACATATAGCAGCACATATAATGTACATTAAATATTCAAGAAGCAGTTCCAATTCAATGCAATGAAGCAAGCTCCATGGCCAAAATGTGTGCGTTTTTGCGGGGGAGGTGGGCTCTGTTCAGTGATCCGTAATCCATAAAATGTGTGTGTGTGTGCTCGACGTATAGTGCTGTGGTTTTTAGTGAGAATTCAAGGAGTTCAAGTAGACACAACGGTGGAACGCGGCTCACGGTGAGCAGAAATGTGGTGGTGCTGATATTATTTTCGAATTTTGTGCGAATAATCAATCTCACAATTCCCGGATTTCTCGGGAAAGGGATTCCGCGGAGCCAGACGCAAGTGTGAAGGAAGAAGAGCAAGTCGAAAATCCATTCCCTTGCTGAAAAAGAGTGGACTGAATCGATTAACGCTCATTGGTTTAAATTGAATTTGCTTGCTTCGTGGCAAAGAAATATAGCAGGGGGGAAAATTTGGATAAAATTTCCTTTTTTTCCGTTGCGCAAATAGCCAAGTGTAAGAAGAAATCCCAGATCCAGCAGAAAACGGCAGCAGCATGTGTTCTGTGTGAGTGTGTGCATGTGGTCGAGAAGCAAGTGTGCAGATTTTTCCGGTAAAATTTGGTTTGGATTTAGTCGATTAATTTGCAGATTTGCCTAGTGATTGAAACCAATGACGTGCGAAAGCCAGTGAATGGTTTCCAAATGTTGTGGCATGTGGGTGAAATTTCGTTTGCTTTCTCGTTCTTTCATGCGGAAGACCAAAGAGGTGATCAATAATCGGTGATTTGATGCGAAATAAGACGAATATATAGAAAGAAAAGGAATACCTATTGAATATCACAAGTGAATTGAACAAAGTGAATTCCCTGAAACAGGAGTTAGATAATTGCTATCAACACGGATTATCATTAAAACGAACACCAACAAGTCAATTCGATCGACAAGGAAATCCAGGTCATTATCATAACCAA
This sequence comes from Aedes koreicus, assembly GCA_024533555.2. Lineage (NCBI taxonomy): Eukaryota > Metazoa > Arthropoda > Insecta > Diptera > Culicidae > Aedes > Aedes koreicus. The sequence continues at coordinate 48,371 of JAHHFK020005165.1, forward strand.
TTTTGTAGCTATTTTTTCTATTCTATATCCCTCATTATCGTCTCAGTATCGCGGTAGGTGGTCTTCATGAGTCTGAATTTCCCAATAATGGGACGGGACAATTTACTAATTCACTGCTTTCGTGCCACTGCTATAAAAACGTGACGTTTGCTCCTGGTGCTGATTTTCTCTGAATTCTGCTTCAATTTACTTCGACTTGCTCCCAGAGGAGATTTAGCCAGAAGCTGGAAGACACCAGATAAAAAAAACAGTCTAGAAAAGAACTTCCATGTAGTAACTGTTGCATTCGTTGGAAATTTATTAACGGTGAAAAAAATGCTAAAGGTAAATCCGAGTACAGGTACGATCCGTGGAGCATGGTAAACGTAGAAAAAAGTCCAACATTGCCCGGAGCATATTTTCGCATCATGAGAAAAGTGGGTGGTGGGTGGTTTTTTTTTGCCAGTTGCTCCTAGTGGGAAAAGAGCGAGACGGATCTCCCAATCAAGAGCGATTGCATGTGGCGGCACAGTGAGCGAGTGAGAGATAACAGGACTAGGTTGTTGAATAGTTGGCGGCGAGTGTGGGAGACTAAATTGCTGGAGAGATTTCCGGACCGATGGGGTGGATGGGAGTGACATGAAGCGTGGTGAAAACTGCGAAGAAGAGCTACGATGTCAGATGTACCTACATTTTCATTTCAGACCTGTAGCTTTCGGTTGTTGTAAGGTGCCGTTCGCCTTGTATCGCACCACATGTTCAACTAGGGTGAACCGGCCCTGTACGATCGTCTGAGGGATTAGTGACTATAATTTCGCTTGTTTGTTTCAAACAAACAAAACAACTTCGTTAAAAGATATTCTTACAGTAAGAAAAATACGCCAACATATGTCTCTTAATTTTTTATACTAAAAAAAGTATCATTCCAATACAACGGCAAGAAAAAAAAAAATTCAATATTCAATTTTGTACAAAAATGAAAGAAATATGTTTCGCAAAATACCAAAACGACGCAAATAATTCGCATAATTGAGTGGTACCACAAAAATCTAGAAACGACCATCAATTTCCAATGTTTATTGATCCTGAATTTGAATAAATTCCATAAGAGTGTTTCATACTACACAACCCTACAAGCAGAACGATGGTTACTGATAGCTTTTCTAATTGGAGAACAAGTTTCTCGTCGGTGTAAAACTTTTGTTTTTAAGCTTGCCAGGCAGAAACAAGCAAGGTGTTTTGTTGTTGTGCCCCATGTTTGACAAGTAATTTATTAATATAATTTGACGGCTGTTCGGAGCTTGAGGTTGCCATGATGCATCGTTTCGATAAATAGTGCGGCACATTTGAGGCAAACTGGGTTGTTGGAAAGAACTTCTGTTTCACTTGGTTTTTGGTTAAATATTTCTGGAAGGCATATTTAATCGAAATAGTTTTTTTATGGCAACTGTGCAGCATATTGAGCTGTTGTGGAACTGTTGCATATTGCAGTTGTCTACACCCAAAATAAAGATTGTACTCCTTAAAATGCAACACTTTCTTCTGTGTATACATTTTTTTTTGCATGAGTAAAAATTGATGAAGTTTTTAGTAAACTAGTTTAGAGTGTTATGTTTACATATGCAAAAATTTCGTCATAATCTGTCAAGAGGTTATCGAGATGGTTTACAAGCAAGCTTCGACAAAATATTATAAGCGCGGTTGTGGAAAACCCAGGCCAATCCCACAGGAGGACCGTGAACTAGTTGTATTAGGTGCGCAACTAAGTTCTCGCTGTTTTCTGGTGAAAAAGGAACTTTATTTTGAAAACAAAGGTTACAAACGAATTATTCAAAGTATTGCCCATCACTAGCTACGACTTTTTCCCATCTTTTTGGTAGAACGTGAATACCATTTCGATAGAACTGTTCGTCTTTTGATGCTATCCAAGAATCAAGCCATTTTGAGATGTCATCATATGAGTGGAATTGCTGACCAGTGAGACCATGTGCCATCGAACGGAACAAGTAATAATCGGACGGTGCAATATCAGGAGAATTTGGCGGGTGGGGGTAGGACTTCCCATTTGAGCGTTTCCAAGTAGGTTTTCACGGGCTTCGCAACGTGAGGTCGAGCGTTGTCATGCTGAAGAATCACTTTTTCGTGTCTGTGCTCGTATTGTGGCCGTTTTTCGTGCAGTGCTCGGCTCAATCGCATCAATTGAGTTCGATACCGTTCCCCGGTAATGGTTTCGTTTGGTTTCAACAGCTCATAATAAATAACACCAACTTGGTCCCACCAAGTACACAGCATAACCTTCGCAGCGAGAATATTCGGCCTAGGCGACGATGTTGAAGCATGCCCGGGCAGTCCCCATGAATGTTTCCGTTTTGGGTTACTGTAATGAATCCATTTGTCGTCACCCGTCACAATGCAATGTAGACAACTCTTCCTTTTTTGCCGCTGGAGCAGTTGTTCACAGACGAAAAAACGACGCTCAACATCTCTTGGCTTCAAATCGTAAGGAACCCAAGTTCCTTGCTTTTGAATCATTCCCAACGCATGCAATCGCTTAGAAACGGCTTGGCGGGAAACTCCTAATCCTGAACCAAGATCTTCTTGCGTTTGACACGGATTCTCATCGAGCAATGCCTCCAATTCAGAGTCTTCGAAGTTTTTTGGCCTTCATTCACGCGGACGATCATCTACACTGAAATAACCGTTTTTGAAGCGACGAAACCAGTCACGACACGTTGTTTCACTCAGAGCAACATCACCGTAAATTTTTTGGAGCTGCTTGCTTCAGCCGCCGTTTTCTTCGAATGAAAGAAGAAAATCAACACTTCCCGCAAATGACGATTATTTGGCACGAAATCAGACATCTTCAAACAACCAAAATATATAACACTAAACCAAAATCACTGATTTGGCAAAGCGGTTTGTTTACCATATGTCTGAGCTTGGTTTATGACGCTTGAGATGTACAACATTCGACCAGCACTTACTACTGGCGCCATCTATTGCTAAACAGCGGGAACTTAGTTGCGCACCTAAGATTTAGTTTATAAGTTTGCTTTATATAAATGAAAATCAACTTACATATGAGCGAATTCACGTGAGTTTGAATATTTACTTCTCATTTATGAAGGACGCTCGGACTTTTCTCTTGATCCTCCCATTTCGTTGTGCTGCAGACCAAATTTTCTTGAAGCAGTCAAACAAGCTTGTTTCTCTTCCATCTTTCTTAAGATGCCGCTTAATTATTGCCCAGTATCTGTCGATAGGACGCAGTTCAGGGCAGATTGGGGGGATTTTGCACTTTTCAACAAAATCGACTTGTTCCTTCTTAAGCATCTCCAACGTAGCAGAAGCGTAGTGAGCAGATGCCAGATCCGGCCAAAACAATGGAGGATCCGTATGCTTTCGGTAGATGGGTAGAATGGGTTTGATGCATTCTTTTCTGAAATTTCACCGTTGATTGTGCCCGATGTGAAATATGAAGTAATCTTCGAGCCACAGGAGCAAATGGCTTGCCACACCAAAACCTTTTTCCCAAATTTTTCGGTTCGGATGTATCGCACATCCTCAGGCACATCTGTCCTCTGGTCAGCGTTGAAAAATTGCGGCCCGGAAGTGTACTGGTATTCAATTTGACGAACGTCTCGTTGTCCATCAAAATGCACCGGGTGGCATCGGATTTTGGAGGAGAACGTCAACGCTTTCTGTGAATCCGCCCTTTTGGGTGCTTTCTGCTTCTTGTAGGTTCTGATATTTTTACGCTGTTTGATATTCTGTACAGTTTCAACGCTTATGTCCACTTTTTGACGTAGACTACGTCTTACGGCACGGGTAGGGTGTCAATTGAAAATCTAAAAATAAGCGACCGTCACGATAATCGTTACAAATCAAACGCTCAATAGATTTTCAAGATGTTTACATCAATTGGCTGCAAATTTTCGCGTATCAATTCAATTATCAAACATTAACCTGTAACACTTTTAAACTATTGAAAATAGAGAAAATAAAAGATGATGTCTTATAATTTTGTTTTTCAGGCTAATTTTCCTAAGTTCCACAGTACATTACTATCGCAGATTTCAAATTTAAATATGCAGCACTAAACGATATAAAACGGGTACACCTTCGCAATTTGCAAGCTGATTGCTCTGAGGCTGTTGCTAGCAAAGAGTTTGTTTATTTTATCTAACAACTTACCAAATTGCAGACAGCGGTGGCTAAAACAATTTTAGTTTTCTCTTCGTTGCATACTTTGAGCATTGGTCACAATTTACAAATGGCTACCGTCATGAAAAATATAAACACAGGTTAATAATTTGATCGTTTCTTTATTGATTTCATTTTGATCTGCACAGCAAAAAATAATGAAAGTTACATGTAATGCAAAAAGTTTGAATTGTAGAAATATATCCATGTAATGCATTACTTTATTGAATTTAAAATAAAAAACCCTGCACAAAAGCAAGGCATTGATGTGCATTAAAAAATACGTCTCATTTAATTGATTCATACATTGCAAAAATAATAAATGTGATTTTACCTACAAGTAGTTGATTATCTGAACTTCCCCATCAACAAGAATATACTCAGTTTAGATATATTAACTAAGTTTTAGATTTTCTCCATTGCTTTCAACGCATAATCAGAATGTAAATGGGAATTTAATACCACACAGCAAAAAATAACGAAAATTACATGTGATGTAAAACGTTCAAATGGTAAAAATATAGCAATGTAATCCATCGCTTAGTTGAATTTTAAATTAAAAATTATGCACATATTTGGAGCATTGATAAACATTGAAAAATACGTGTATTTCCATCGGATCATACATTAGTACACGTTGCAAGGATAATAAATCTCACGGATCACGTTTTGCAATGCACATTCATTTTAATTTACATCATCGTGTAAATATAAACCTTCTTACATAGAAATTTTTTCGCATGAGCTTACGTGCTGCTATTCCCGTTTACCTGTCATTCAGCGTTCAAAAGCGGAGCATAAAAGAGGACATTTTTGACATTTCAAGCAGTTTACTCTCGTTACAAATAGTAAATAGTATATGAAGTAATAATTGTCGAATCGCGTGAAGCAGATTTAATTGCTGTTTCAGAATCCATTGTGTTTTGAGCTGTTCACTGATACCTATCCGGATTCGCCCATCGCTGCAACCTGAATCTTTTCATAATATGAATATAAATGTAATCCCATTTTGAATGAAACCTACCAGTTTTAAGAAACGCATTTGATTAACCTTTTGTCGTATTGGAAACATGAACCGCATCCACCGCCTAAATGTTTTTGTTTTTCAAAGAAGTGAATGTCGTATAATTTTGAAATTGATATTTTTCATTATTAACGATTCCTCCCGCCACTTGATGCCCATGGTTCGATAATCAAGCTATTGGGTAGGGAAATCAATAAGCCAATAATCTCACTCTCCCTCGATCATTATCTTTTCCGCTCTCACGTGAAAACATACATTTGGATGTAATAATCAATGATTCGAGTATTTGAAGTAGGTCATGTAAAATTCTATCCAGCAAATATTACAACATGTGATTTTCAAGTCGTGTAAATTTAAAGCTTGCTGGGATTTTGAAGTTATTTGCATGCTCTTTTTATGTGTATGAAAATATATTGAAAATTACAAAATAATTTTAACTGTGCATATTATATTAAAAAAATCAACAAAAACTAATTCCTAAGAAGGATTGGTTTGGTTTCTTTAGGTGGAAAAAAATTGGGGGGCAAAAAAGGAGAGGTGGGGGGGACAAAAATAATAAAAATAAATGAATTTTTATTTATATGGATTCTCTTTTTTCTTGATGCGGGGTGGGTGGTTGATGGGTATAATAAAAAAACAATTATTACTAATTTTTTTTTTCTTTTTGGGAAGAAAAAAAAGGGAAGAAAAAAAGGGGGGAAGAAAAAAAAAAAATAAATTAAAATAAAAAAAAAATTCAATTCGGTAATTTGAAATTAAAAAAAGAAAAAAAATAAAAAAAATATATTGTATTGTTTTTACAGCAAAAAAATATGAAAATTACACGAGATGTAAACAAGGCCAATTTGAAATATACACAACTGTACTTACATAAATTAGATGAATTTTCAATTGAATATCATGCACATGAACCGAACATTATAAAACCTTTGGAAACGCATTGTTTTTCAATCAAAGAAGTGCTACAATGTATTTTTACCCAGTGCTGTAAAAATCAAGTGAGGCGCTCACTATTTTCAATAAATATAAATTGAAGTTCACATGAACGTGTAAATTTTTAGGTTCGTGCATCGAAACCAATGAAACAATGGCGCCCGATTCTTCTGCTGCCTTATCCTCTCGATTAGCTGTCATTCGTTTCCCAATATCATACGAAGTGGTCCGGAATCTCAGCGCAGTTGGATGTTTGTAATTGTTTCGAGATCAAACATCACATCCCGTGGTATATTTGGTATATCAACACAGAAATAAGAATTCAACCACATTGTGAAATTGCTGTTTGATTCCAAGGATCGGAAGATTGATCATTGGAAGAGATTAGCGAGAACGAGAGAAAATCTATATTTTTTTTAATGATATAGATGTTCACTTTTTTTCTGAACATCCATCTCTCTGAAAAGCGATATGCTATTGAATCAGAGTAGTCATGAATTTGGCCATTACTCGTCAACTAAATGAATTTTCTTTTTAACCAAGCAAGCAAAAATTCAATTCCGTATAAAATTACACCTGATGTTTTCAATACGTGTAAAAATAAAGTCGCATGTAGTTTTCAATTCGTGTAGCTCAATTTGGACCTTAATTTTGAATCTTTTTCCATGCTCCAATTATGTGCATGAAAATCAATTTAAAATTACATAATTTTATTAACTGTGAAAACCCACTATCACTTTTTGTGAGGAGAGGACAAAACAGCATCAGCTATCCAGCATCCAGCTGATTCTTAAACCTTATATAAAATATACTTTTTCAATATAAATCTACCTTCATACTTTACGAGTAACTACAACAGCATCCTTTCTGTTTGTTTAAAAAAAGCCAAATCGTATTTCAAGCGTTACTTAAAATTTACCTTGTTTTCTCAATGAAAAACCACTGACTGGCCCCAACAGCATCCTTACTGATGGTTTCAAAGGATTCAAATCGGTCTTAAATAAGTTTAAATAGGCTCTCAAGCGTTGCTTAATTTTTACCTTGTTTTCTCTATGTTAAACTACTATCACACTTTGTGAGAGTCCCTAACAGCAAACTGTTGGTTTAAAAGGGGTTAAATCGGCTCTCTGCTGTTATTTTAAATTTATCTGATTTTTCCAACAAAAAATAGTAACAGCATCCATACTATTGGTTTAAATAGGTCCAAATAGGCTCTCAAGCGTTTCTAAAAACCAATTTGTTTGAAAAACTACCATGAAACATTGTGAGTGGCCCCAATAGCATCCTTACTGTTGCTATAAATCGGTATTTATGTTTAAATATTTTATTGTGCATCTTCGTAAAATCTTACAAATGGAAAATAATATAAAAAAACAATGATAAAGCTTTTCACTCCTGATTGTTTCATCTAACAAAATGAAACGTACGAAATTAACTTTTCCTTTTCTTTCCTGAGATACTCTTGGGTGTGCATTAGTATATACGGCATTTAGTAGCAACGAGTATCGAACTAACATTCCTTCCAGCCACTAATTGATCAATATGAACGGAGCCGGCGCCGTTTTTCTAAAAATAAGGACACCTGGAGTTGCACATTAAGAACGAATTACTACTCCCAAGTGACTTTCTGTTGGTTCTCTATGCAACTTCAGCTGACTTCGATCAATCACGGAGCAGCAAACCACGGGTGACCAATACACTATCAAAACAAAATAACAAACTGTTATCACATTAATGTATAATAAATTGTTATATTATAACTAACAAGTAACAATACCTCAGATATCATTTTGGACTCGGCACGTTAACAAATTTAGTTAAATACATTGGATAATTTTGTTACCATCTGTTATCAATGCAATAAAGGGTGTTCCGATCAAAATTTGGTCAAACAGTAATGTATGTGAGTCGATCAAAGTTTTTATGAATAAGTCAAATTCTTTTTCTTTTTCTTTTTCATGTTCAGTTAATACAGAATACAGGAGAATTATTCAGTGAAGCTTCCTTTTTACCAAATGAACTGTTGAACTATTTCTCGCTCACAACAGCTTTTCGAGTCTTCTTAAGGTTCCGCTTGACGATGGCCTAATCTGGCGTGTTGGGAGGTTTCTTGTCCTTGGGCACCACTTGAAAGTTGTTGGCAGCATACCACTCCACGGCTTTTTTTCCGTAATGGCAAGATGCCAAATCGGCCAAAATAGAACGAAACAATTGTGTCGCTTTAGGAAAAGCAGTAGACGTTTGTGTAGGCACTTGCTCAGATAAATTTCCTGGTTGACGGTTCCGGTCGCAATATTAACGTTGTCTTCAAGCCACAGGTACAGATGGCCTGCCACACCTGATATTTCTTCGCAATTTTAACAGTTTAATGTGCTTGAAAATATCTGCCACCTTTATCCACCCGGTTGCCGTGTAAAAATTCTGTCCAGGAAGCTGTTTAAAGTCTGCCTTGACGTAAGTTTCATCGTCCTGTACCACGCAATCAAACTTCGTCAGCATCGTCGTGTACAACTTTCGCGATCGTGCTTTGGCCGATGTGTTTTGTTTATCGTCGCGATTTGGAGTCACTACTTTCTTGTAAGTCAATAGTCCAGCTCGTTTTTTAGCTCTATCCATGGTTGATGGCGCCACGCCCAGCTTCTTTGCGACATCTCGGACGGAGAGGTTGGGGTTCCGCTCAAAACAGCGGGCAACTCGTTTTGTCGTCGTTGTGGCCTCCGGCTTTCGATTTCGCCCCGATCCAGCTTTCCTGGCTGTCGACAAACGTTCACCGAACACTTTTAATATGTTGGTAACAATTGATTTAGCCATATTCAACAATTTCTCCAACTTGGCGTGAGAGTAGTTTGGATTTTCGCCATGCACGAGCAAAATTTTGATGCGTTGCTTCTCTTCCTTCGACGACATTTTGATAACTGAAGTGCCAATATCAAAATAAAAATACAGGTATGATGCACCACGCACACATTTTCAAAATGAGGGGTGTGCTAAATTTTTTATTGCACGATGAATGGAAATGCATCAAGTGTTAGTCGACCAAATTTTGATCGAAACACCCTTTAATAATTATTTTTTTAGGAACGTTACTAGTTTAATGCAAAACTGATGATATGATATGATAGATAAGGAATGGTGCTTTTCATCAGAAGTTTTATTTCAGGTATGAGCGTATGAACTTCATGACATATTGATAAAATAATTTAAAATTCAACAAATTTACTCACATCATAGGATTTGTTATCAGGATGAACTGAATAATAATGTTACAAGTTTATATTGTAACAACCAACGAGAATTTATATGTTATTTCATCTGTTATTTTGGATGTTTATTCAGTCTAAATGATAAAATATTCAGTGATCAAATCATTATAATCGATATTAGAATTTGTTATCAATTTGGTTTAAGCTTTGGTAAGGGTATGGTCATCCTCAATTAATGTCATACCCTACAGCCAATTTCTAGATGCACACGTGATCCAAGTAAAATGAAAGATAATGAAATCGCTTTTTATCTCTTGGATTAGCATCTTTTTGATTGATAAAACTAAAGAAAATCAGCCAGGTGTGCTTTAGAATATCAATATTTCTTTAATCCATGATAAACATATATTATCTCATTTGGCTGTTTGTTTGGCACATGCTTCCAATCATCATAACATTTTACCCTAAAGATTACAAGAAAAGCGCAGTATCTGTGCTTCCAAGAAGCTTCCTTAGCGCCAGCCATGCTGATATTATACTGCTTATGTCTTGCTGATGTATATCATTTCAAGGAATCAATATGATAACTGTATTATTTTCTTCTTCCCCGGTAGAAATGTACGTTTCATCCCTCCGATGCTCAATAGCTCCTATTTTTCTCACGTGGATTCTTCTCCCTCTCTTATTTCAACCATAGTTTCCCAACCAGAAAGCAACGATGCTTTAATCCACATCCAAGCCAACAGTTAGATGGATTATATTTCTGATTGCAAAGCAAAAACAAGTCTCGAAAGGGAACCTGCGAAGAATTTCCGCCTGAACGTAAAAGCATCTGAACTTGATGCCATAGTGAAGCAAAAAACTTCATCTTCTGCAGCTCTCGCTGCTGGTCTAGAAATGCTGGAAATGCGACTCTTCAGAATACCTGCAAAAATACCAAAATAGATTCTTGTGTACGGGCCAATTTTCCCTGTTCGTGCATACTTTTTCACACGTGGTGCAGTCGTATCAAATTCATGTACTCAACTTGAACCTTTCTGTTTTCAGTTAGGAACACAAACAAAACTCCTTCGTGCCATGCACGTTAATGAAAAATCATTACTTTTGAAACTTTTAAACTAACAAACAACACTAGCTGCGGGAAGTAGACAAACGTAAAGTGTATTTCAATAATCCGACCAATTAAAGCAAACATTTCCGTTTCTCCTTTTTGCACTGGGGGTGGTGCAGAAACAGCACAGAATTGCGTTCGAGTACCAACGATCAACATTTTGTTTCGAAATAAACTGTAAGCCCTACCGAAATGTTTCAGCTATACAACGAAGTTCATGCATTTTGTATTCAGTACCAGGGAAAGACAAACGATGACATTGCCACCATTAACAACGATCTGCCAGCCGGAGGGTGACTGTTGGAAAGGAAGTAACTTTTGCATCAGGATTATCACCACCGCACTCAACACAAAATGCATCCTACATTTTCGGGAGAGGAAGACAAAATTTCAGGCGAAAAGGAAAACAAGGGTCTCTTTTTCGTTTGTGCTGTTCGCATTTATTTAGTAGTACAATTTGGCATTGAGTAATCTCTCATTAACATTAGTAGCTGGTGATAGTGGTTTAAGAATGAGTAAGGATTAGTTTACAATCTGAAATTATATAAGTTTAGAGAGAGGTTATGCCTAGTATCGCAAGTTGCGTTATTGTTGGAGTAAGGGTATACAAATGCTAGAGTTCAATTTGTAGCTAATTGCATGAAACCAAACGATTTCAAAAGCAAGTGGAAGCGTTGTATGCTTGGCTTTGTAACCCAATCACGAGGGGAAATACATGTGACTGTGAGATCGTATCGCACAACAAAGGAGTGAACGTAATTTTTTAGTTCTATCACTCCCAAGAATCCGAGGCGTAAGTGTACCAATTTTCCTGATTTGGTCATTCTACAGAAAAATGGTTAAACAATAACCTTCGTGCATTTTGATAGAGAATTGTATTGTTATCTTCATCTCTAGGATATGAATCAACATTCTTAACGTTTGCATTAAAAAATGGACTTTTTTCGGATGGTCATAAAAAAAAGCTAAGACAGATAATTGCTTTTGATAAATTTCCCATGGAAGGTAATTATTTAAGCTTACTTGCAAAAAAATTCTACGCCCTTGCGAGCGGCCTTCCGGCAGTTAACCGGAACATTCGCCACGGCGGACGAAAACATGCGTGCAGGCATGTTTTTGAGATCTTTCTTCGTTTTATTTATCAATTCCTCCACAGTTTTCGCGACAAAATTGTTGGAGTAGATCTTACGCTTCAGGTTGGTGCAGAAATTATCGATGGGAAGCAGCTGAGGGACGTTGGGTGGGTTCGCCGACTTGGGCACCACATCGATATTCATTCCTCCAACGATCGCTTCGAGTAGTGGGCCAACGCCAGATCCGACCAGAATACCGCGTCTTCGCTCTTATGGTATTTCTTGATGAACGACGCAACTTCCGGCAGGCATTTTGTACTATAAATTTTCCCGTTCACGGCCAGTCTGAAGCGAAAGAAGAGCGGCTTTGACATCTCCTTCTCGCTGATTGTCAGCCACAGCAGCACCCTCTTAGGGAACTTGGTGTGTGAAATGAACTTCACCTCGGAGCTCACGTCCTTCGTGGGGGAAGTAAAATACGAAGTGCCCTGCCAGTTGTTGCCATCCAGGGTGAAATAGGTCTCGTCGTCCATCACCACCCCCACGTCGCGATTCACCGGGAAAATCGAGTTGACCATCTTACTCAGCCTCTGCCGCTGCGTCATTGCCTGCAGCTCCGAAACCAGTGGACGCGACTTCCACTTCCTGACATGTATGTTCATGTTTGCCAGGTACTTTTTCACTGTTTGGCCGGTTGAACCGACATCCCGGACAAACGCACGCAGTGATGCAGCCACTTTTCTCTCGGTCTTCCTTTTCAGCATCCTTTGGAGCTTCTTGTCACTCAGCGTTGTCCGGAACCGGGCTTTCTTTCGATGCTTACACACTTAGATTTTTTTTACAGAAATCTGTAAAAGTTTACCGAATTCTCAACAGCTGAACGTTCGGTAATCCAATTTAACGGATTTCGGTAAACTTTTACCGAAATCCGGTAATATTTTTACAGATAACTGTAAAATTTCACCGAAATCCGTTAAATCGGATTACCGAACGTTCAGCTGTTGAGAATTCGGTAAACTTTTACAGATTTCTGTAAAAAAATCTAAGTGTGTAAAAGGTTTATTTCGACTTTATGAACTCGTAAAATGCTGTTTTCAATTGACGTTCTAGGACTCATTCATGTTATCTTATTATGGTCAGTTGAAAAAGCATTTTAAAACCTTTTAGCCTCCAGTAAATGTATTTTTATTAGTTCAAGTTGAAGGGCAAATTGGCATTGAGGGTTTTAAAACGGCAAAAACTGTGGTAAAACTGTGATTTTATTCAATCGCCATATTGAAATATAAGAAATAATTGAAACGTGGAAAAATTAATGCACCAAACTTTAAATGTAATGCAAATGAACTGTAGATTAGGGACAAATTACGGCCTTTTTTTAGATAATCCTATTGAATTCCATCAGTTATCAGGAAATTCATGATTAATTTATCGAATAAATGTTATTTAACATTGTTTTTGTTAAATAACTTATCTTATCATGCAAATATTCACCATAAAATTAAATGCGCATATGATTTGGAGCATGATACGCTGAAAAAAAAAACCATTTTTTAACACTAGAACTTTTTTCTTAGATATTATTTACTGCTAAATTAATCAGAAGAGCAGAGAATCAAACATAGCAGAACAACAAAAACCAACCACGATATCACAGTAAAGTGTGGAAGCTGTAGCGATTTGGCCGTATGCTGGTTTTCGTGGTAGCCAATAGTTTTTCTTAATGTTCTCAAGCGGTCATGAGCATCTTTCATTGGAACATTTTTTTGGTTCCGATTTGACGTGTGGCTTTTTTGGCGTACATACTCATAACGAATTCTGATGTTTTTGATGGAGAACTTGTACACGTAGAAAAAAATGGGAATCAATTTTACCATTATTGGGGGTTAGGATTACTATGGCAGTATTTTCAACCGACTATGATCATGGTCAAAATGACCATTAAAAAAATTGATTCTAAATTAACTATAATGTCGCAGTAGTCCTTGGTATCATGACCACAGTCTAGAATGCCGTGAACGTGGTGAATTCGACCATATTCATGGTTATTGTTGAAGGTTGAAAATGCGCTATCACTAATCATGTTCTGGTGTTTCTCCGATTTTCTACCAGCTCCACTGTTTGGCTTAAGAGTATAGTGGATGCGATATGATAGGCGATTTAATTATAATTTTTATAATTTTTTGAAATGTGAGTTGTCAATTGCATGTTTCTGTGTGCAGGAAAAAAGATATCCGTGCGAGGAAGTACAATAGTTTCCTGTTATCGATTACACATTTTTTTCAATTTGAACCCTTCTACAAATTTTAATAATAACAAATTTGATAAGCTAAACATGTCCGAAGCTCATAAATTGAGACAATTATTAAATTCAACACAAATTACTAATTAACTACTAATTAAATTGCTAAGAAATAAGCCACACACAATCGATGAGACATGTGTGAGAACATTTGTGAAAAAAAGGTAGCCAATGAGACTTGAACCTACCATTTTCCATTTTGAATCCTGAGAATCATCATGTCATGGAAGGGCAGTCATTTTGTGTTGAAGAATCTGGTCGAGTTTGGTTTCTTGTAGATTTCGAAGTCAAAAGTCGAAAAACGCCAAATAAATTGATTGAACCATGTTTTTTGGTCGGATCGAAGAAAAATATTAAATTATTTGATTTTCTGTGTGTATGATTCTGCAGAAAAAACGTGTTATTTTTAAAAATAATTTATTGACAGGTATGATCATTCCCACTATTATGGGCCACTTTTGGACTAAGTCAGAATTATGGGCCAATGTTCTCAGTATTTTAGGTCAATCTAACAAAAAAGAGTTGTTTCGATAAAAAACACAGATTGAAGACTGCTTACTTCTTTCCAATTCATTGAAATTTTATAATGTTAATATATAATGGTTTTGAAAAAAAAATATTGAAGTTTATAATCAATATGTGTACGAATTAATCGTGGACATTTCATCTCTTTCTTCTCGGTTTTTAATTTGATTTCTTCATTCATCCTCTACTTCGACTTTTTGCCTGCATTTGGCTCTGCGTTTACTTTTTCCTTGTCTTCTCTTGCTAACTTCTTCTTAAGATTTCCTTTATATTTATTTTGTTTCTGCAACTTTCTTTGCGTGATTCTGTCTTGCTTGGCCTTTTCCTTATCTTTCTTCGCCTGATCCTTCTTGTTGTACCATTCTAGCTATTTGGTACTAGTTGCTACGGATGGAACATGTTCTTGAATTCGTCGCTTGCGATCACCTTTCTTGTCATTTATTACTATTATTAGTCAACAGGTAAAATGTTTACCCCAATGACAAATTGCATTACAACTAAAATCACCAAAAAGTAACATAAAACACGTCTAAAACTACACTTATTTGTTTCTCGGGACAAGTTGAAATTAAATACACTGAAGCACCTGTTGAAGACACGAGACATGCTGCGCATTGGTTCATGTAAGCCATAGTTAGTCCTTGCAGGCGAAATGTTGAGGAACGAATGTGAACGAAGATTGTGACGACGTATGTTGATGTTCAAGAGGCTCAGCAGCGGAGAACTGTCAACGTTTCCTTGCAGGAGGTCTCCAATAAAGCATGCTTTTGCCACGTTGCGCCTCGCCTCTAGTGATTCCAGGTTTATCAGCATACAGCGGCTTACATAACTCGGCAAGTTGAGTGGATCTCTCCACCTTAGATGACGTAGAGCGAAACGGATAAATTTTCGCTGAATGGCCTCGATGCGTTGGATTTCATTCAGATAATAAGGTGACCATATGACACTAGAATATTCCAGGATAGGACGCACAACTGAGCAGTACAAAGCTTTCAAACAGTAAACATCTTTAAACTTTTTGGCAAAGCGGAATAAGAATCCAAGCTGCGATGACGCTTTAGCCACTACGTACGCGACATGATCCTTGAAATTCAGTTTGGTATCAATCAGAATCCCCAAGTCCTTTACTGTCGATGCGCGCTGTAGTTGTGTACCCCCCAATGCATAGTTGAAGTGGAAAAGTGAGTGTTTCCGGCCAAATGATATAACCGAGCATCACCGAGGACACGTTCAGTGACATTCGGTTGATATGACACCATTCAGCGAAAACTTCCAGTTGTTGTTGCAGTCGTCCACTCTAGACCAAATGAGCACATCATCGAAAGGTTCCTTGGGTTGAAGATTTGATCCTACTTCCTCTCCCTCATTTCCCGATCTAGCATTTTGGAGAGAATCTTCAATATATGATGCATTAAATATGAAAAATATTCTTATTAGTTCAACAAAAAAATGAATTTAAAAAAAAACTTACTAAGCGCTGATTTTTCATTAATAATTTTAGCTGGAATACAAATCCATCGATGAAGACAATAACCGGAAACTCGACATTTTTTTTTTATTAAAAGCCACCTGTAGAAATCATTGGCTATGTATTCGAAAAATGTTTTGCAAGTTTGCCATCCTCATCCGAAACTCCTACAGACCAACCAGGTGGAATATTCTCAGCGATTTCACGTATTACTCGTTTGCCAGGATAGATGATCATTGGCGGCGTAAGCTCATCGTCAGCACTGCTTCCAAAAAGTACTGTGAAAGTCTCTTTGTCACAGTTGTTGTTCACGAAGTAAACATTGCTGGCGCAAGCGTCACACAGAGCTTTAAACCTTGCTGGTACAAGCTGGAAGCCCGATTCATCGAATTTAAAAACACGGTGTGGATCATTGAAGATCGAGAGGTCAACATCAACATCATTGAGGTTTTCTTCCACTTCCAGAAACCATCCAATAATTTGATCCTTGGTCACTTTTGCACCAGCCTTCGGAAGTCTCGTTATGAATTTCTTGTTGATAGCGGGATGTCGATTCAGATAGTACCGTGACCAATTTTTGCCTAAAATAGAATAACGAAAAAACATTATTTTTGTTTAGAAAATTTCCCGTTACGACTTACTCAGGAATGAGTCTGGCAATTCTCGCGTTTTTCGGATCTTTTTTGCAAACACTAAAAAAAACACTTTTGCGAGCGTATTAGTAGAACGATTGTAATTGAAAAACTAGGAAAATTTAAATAAACACTTCACTTGATCACTTTTTCTAAAAAAATAAAAAACTGAAACGCTAAAAACTCACTTAAAAGAACATATCGCAGAAGTCACTAAAGCAAAGAAAGACACCGATAAAGGAATCATACACAATTTGAAATCAAAAGTAGCTGAATACATTTTCAACGAAAAACACTTCGTAGACTTGAACAACATACAAATTTTAAGACATATTACAAACCCTGGGAAACTTAATGTAGCAGAAAGCGTAAAAATTCACAATCAAAATTCCAAAAAATTACTTAACAAAGATCAAGGAAGCGGGTATTCGTGGCTGTTTAAATATATACCTTCATCCCATATACAACACACCACACAACACAATAACAATAAACTACCTTACTAAATTGATATTCATGGCTGTTTTTCAAAACCTTTTTACCCACTAAACATACCTAAACAACACACGACACAACAACAATTGACTAACCTACCGATCAATTAGGATTTTGACGTAGACTACGTCTTACGGTAAGCACTTGAAACTGAAGAAGTCTGTAAGTCGCAGACGAAATAGGCCTATCTGTCAGAAGATAAGCTATCTGTAGTGGAATTTAACGGAATTTGCTCGCGTTTACTAGTGATAGTTTAAAAAAGTGTTTCAGTTTTTTTTTAATTTTTTTTAAAAAGTGATCAAGTGAAATGTTAATTTAAATGTTCCTAGTTTTTCAATTAAAATCATTCTACTAATACGCTTGCAAAAGTGTTTTTTTGAACAAGTGAAACAAACATAATTTTATGCGTTATTTAATGCATATAAAGGGAATGCTAGATTTGACACAAATTCATGGAATATTTCATTTTAATGTAAACCTGATATCGCTAAAACCGGGTCTGTTGTATGAAAGATTGTAAATAATTTCTTTGTTTACGCATGTTTTGGCTTGTAATTGAACAAGGGGGAATTGCGCGTCTGTCAAAATTCATAATTTTATTTTTGAATGTTCCGCTACGAAACTAACGAAACTAATTAAACGGTTAAACGTTGTCCGGTCGTGTGTTAAGGCCTGTACTCGAAAAAAATGCACCAATGTGAATTGTATACATGTGCAAAATTTCATAACAATCAGTTCAGTGGTTATTGAGATGTCATCGAAACAAGAAGAAAATCGCCAGAGAATTTTGCGCGCCGTCATGGAAAATCCGACTGCGACCATGAGATGGATCGGAAGACAACTGGGAATCACCCATACAACTGTGTCTCGGGTGTTAAACACGTTTGAGGAGTCCCAGGCGACCGAGCGGCGGGCTGGAAGTGGAAGAAAATCCCAGACAGCTGACCCTGTGAAGGCCCGGAATATGTTGAATTATTTCAAGTGTAATCCGATCCTTTCGATTCGCGACGCGGCTCTGAAGGCAAAGTGTTCCGCCTGGTTCGTTCAGCAAACTATGAAACGAGCTGGGCTTCGTGTATTCAAGGTCCGCAAGGCCGATCAACAAAACACGGCGGCCAAATCCCGCGCAAGGAAGCTGTATCGAGAGTGGTTAACGTAACCGGTGTGTGTGGTTATGGAAACCTACATCAATGCTGACGCAAAGCAGATACCGAGGCTGGAATTCTACGCTGCGACATCACGGTTTGATCTTCCGGTAGCCATAAGGAAGAAGAAAGTGGACAAATTAGCCAAAAAAATACTTGCTCTGGCAGGCTATATGCCAATGCGGTAAACTGAGTAAACCGTACATCACAACGGGTACCATCAACAGCGAAATTTACCGCACCGAGTGCCTCCAGAAGCGTCTGTTGCCCTTTCTGCGGTCCCACGGAGGCGAGACATTATTTTGGCCGGACCTGGCATCATGTCATTATGCGCCATCGACGTTGGATTGGTACAGAGACAATAACGTTGTTTTTGATGATGATGATATAATACTACCATCTATTGCAGCAAGGAAACTTTCCATAGCAGTGGAATAATCTGAAAAACGATTTGATCAGGATTCTATTATTGTTTGTGATCATCAAGCTCCTGTATGAAGGGCCAAAAACGTTTGGGGGGCCCGTAAGCAGAGGGACTTGCGCGAAACCCGCGAATATAGGGAAGAGAATCTCCTTCCAAAAGCAAGTTCACACTCACAGCACTAGAATCGAGCCCTCGATTGACAGGATAAACCCAATAGATGGGGTCAAAGAGCCCGCCCTCGTTCCACGAAATGTTAACAATAGGGAGGAGGCAGTCCCATGCTCCCTATCCAAATTGTTTTACTTGGGTGCCCTGATGGTCCCTCCCTTTCCGTCGTTATGTGTTATTTAATATTTTGTATATTTTGTACACGAGAAATTAGGATACCATTATAGACAAGAATGCTAATTTATTCAAATTTTAAACTTAAATGGTACATCCAATGGATTGTTACTGAAAAATAGATAAAAAATAGTTATGTATCAATATCCTTCTAGTCCTGGAAAACCTGAAAACAGAATAGATCATTTCAAATATCTGAGATAAAATTTCAATAAAAGATACTATTTTATAAGACATGTTGTAATATTTTTCTTTATACTGTTCTAGTAACATTTCAAAGGTAGCAATTGGAGTGATCGAAGAGTCCGGTTTGATGATTTACAGAGACAATAACGTTGTTTTTGTACCAAAAACCGCCAACCCCCAAATTCACGAGGGACTCGTCCGGTGGAAAGATTTTGGGCCATAATGAAGACCAAAGTTCGAAAATCGTCCAAGGTGCTTAAGAACGAGCTGGAATTGAAGAAAGAATGGATGAAAGTGATCAAAAAGGTCGCCTCCACCATTGCACAAAATGTAAGAAGGGGTTTTAAGGGAAAGGTGCGGATTTTCAGCGATGGAAAAGAAATTGAATAAAGTAATTATGCCAAAATATAATCCATATGCATTAGTTCATTCTCTGAAAGTTTCAAGAAAATCCGAAATAAAATAAATTTTTGGCGAACACTTTTGTCTGGTGCATTTTTTTCGAGTACAGGCCTTCAACACAACCCCACTGATTTTTTAATTATGTTACTCTTTCTAGTACAAATACAATTGCAAGTAAACGCTGATTACCACGTTATACTTGCTAAATGTAGCCATCAACGACGCAGCAGAGAACGTCGTCGGGTACGTTGAGCGGAGTTTAGGGAACGACTGGTTCTACGAAGAGTGCAGGGAGGTCGGGCAATAATGCTACAGCACGGGACCCGGCAGAACGAGGAGCGTTATAAACGGAAGCGGAAGCAGCAGACCCGCCTATTCCAGGAAAAGAAACGCCGCCTGGAAGATGCTGAGTGCGAGGCGATGGAGCAGCTGTACCGTTCCCAAGAAACACGGAAGTTCTATCAGAAGCTCAACACGTCTCGAAAAGGCTTTGTGCCGCGAGCCGAAATTTGTAGGGATAAAGATGGGGGCATTCTGACAGATGGCCGTGAGGTGATCGAAAGGTGGAAGCAGCACTACGACGAACATCTGAATGGCGCAGAGGACGCGGGCATTGAAGACTAAGTCGGTGGAAGAAATGACTACGTCAGCACAGCAGAGGATGGGAACGAACCAGCTCCCACGCTGAGGGAAGTTAAGGATGCTATCCAACAACTCAAGAATAACAAAGCAGCTGGCAAAGAAGGCATCGGAGCTAAACTCATCAAGATGAGCCCGGAATGGCTCGCCATCTATCTGCATCGGCTGATAGTCCGAATCTGGGAAACAGAACAGCTACCGGAGGAGTGGACGCAAGGGGTTATATGCCCTCTCTACAAGAAAGGCGACAAGCTGGAGTGTGAGAACTACCGAGCGATTACAGTCCTAAACGCTGCCTACAAAGTGCTATCCCAGGTCATCTTCCGCCGGCTTTCACCAAAAGTAAATGAGTTCGTGGGAAGTTATCAGGCCTGTTCATCGATTTCAAGGCGGCGTACGACAGTATCGACCGCATAGAGCTATGGAAGATTATGGACGAGAACGGCTTTCCCGGGAAGCTCACTAGACTGATTAAAGCTACGATGGACGGTGTGCGAAACTGCGTGAAGATTTCGGGCGAACATTCCAGCTCGTTTGAATCACGCCGGGGACTACGTCAAGGTGATGGACTTTCGTGCTTGTTGTTCAACATTGCGTTAGAAGGTGTCATGCGAAGAGCCAGGCTCAACAGCCGGGGTACGATTTTCACTCAATCCGGTCAGTTCGTTTGTTTTGCGGTTGACATGAACATTGTCGGCAGAAGATTTGAAACGGTGGCAGAAATGTACACTCGCCTAAAACGCGAAGCTGCGAAAGTCGGACTGGAGGTGAATGTGTCGAAAACAAAGTACATGCTAGCAGGAGGTACCGAACGCGACAGGGACCGCCTAAGCAGCAGTGTTACGATAGACGGGGATACATTCGAGGTGGTGGAAGAATTCATCTACCTTGGATCCTTGCTTACGGCTGACAACAACAACAGCCGTGAAATCCGAAGACGCATCATCAGTGGAAGTCGTGCCTACTACGGGCTCCAGAAGAACTTGCGGTCAAGAAAGATTCACCCCCGCACTAAATGTACCATGTAAAAAACGCTGATAAGACCGGTTGTTCTCTACGGGCACGAGACGTGGACGATGCTCGAGAAGGACCTGCAAGCACTTGGTGTTTTCGAACGCCGGGTGCTTAGGACCATCTTTGCGGCTTACAGGAGGATGGAGTGTGGCGGCGAAGATGGAACCACGAGCTCGCTGAACTCTACGGCAAACCCAGCATTCAGAAGGTCGCGAAGGCTGGAAGGATACGGTGGGCAGGGCATGTTGTGAGAATGCCGGACAACAACCCTGCAAAAATGGTGTTCGCCTAGAATCCGACCGGTACAAGAAGGCGTGGGGCACAGCGAGCACGATGGGCGGACCAGGTGCAATAGGACCTGGCGAGTGTGGGTCGTCAACGAGGTTGGAGAGAGGCAGCCATAGACCGAGTATATTGGCGAAATGTTGTAGATGAAGTCATATCGTAAATACGATGTATGGCTATTTAAATAATAACTTGCTAAATGTGTAGAGAAATAAAAATCAGTACAATTATTCTCTGTTGCTTCTCTAAAGTTCATCAAAAGACGCTACATCTTCTTCTGTCAATTCCATCCAACACGGAACGACGTCGTTTGGTTTGATTAGATCAGATTAGTAGGGGAGGATGATACAAAGCGCACCGTTTAAGCAGCATCGTGAAATACTAGGGAATGGAAGCTGAAATTTATCAAGAAGTTATTGAGTATGGTGCATTACGATGTTTTCGTTGTAGATCCAATGTGATTTAAATTCCAAACGATGATTTTTCATGATTTTTTAAACTTTTTACAATTTGATCCCAAGACGACAGAAGGCTAAAACGCCTGTTTCATTGCTCAATATGCACCCCAAAATTGGGGAAAGATGCACCACAACACTGGGATATGATACATCACAATATTGGGATAGCATGCACCGCTTGTAAAAGGTAAAAACACGGCTATAAAAAGTTACTCATTCGAGTTGCAAAGTGAGGAAGTTGCAACATATCGCCACATCCTTTTAGCTCTGTTTAGTAGTGAAGCAGCCAATAAAGATAGCAAATGGTTGCGATATGTAACCTACTCCTCATTATGTACACGCTTAGAAAAAAGTACCCAACGAAGCAGTTAAGTGTGGGAAGCCAACGTTGGGTATAATTATGTTTACCTACAGTTGGGTTCAAATTACTTACTTTTGGGCAGAATTTTACCAGAAGTAAGTTATTTATACCCAACGGTAGGTTAACATGATTATACCCCGTTCCACTGGGTACTTTTTTTTAAGCGTGTAGACGTATTTAACGCCACTGTGTGTTTTGCCCCAGTTGTAGTTTTGCATAGCTTTGTCTAAATATTATGAAAATACGTGGAATTATACTGAAGTTTTGATACTATCTTGAAGTTTTGTTGTGTGCGATACCTGTATTGCCACTAGCCTAATATGCAGTGGTCGGTTGCATTAGTCATTATAACTCAAAAAGTAATAGGGTTGCAAAAGACATTTAACTAGTTATTTGCTTGCTTAGGTAAGCATAATTAGAAATTTGTTGTTCTGAACTACGACAAATTATATAACTAAACCTTTCAAAGAATATGGATGTAATGTCGGTCTATATGCACCATATTTGGTCTATTCATCGATGAAATTTTGACTCATCTACTAGGTTTTAGTCTTTGAAAGGATTTTTTTGTATTATGTTTTTAAGATAGAACTGAAAATCTTAAAAAAACAACAAAAACTACTATAAAACACTGAAGCAATTTTATCTTCTGATCTACACCGTGTCCAATATATTCTCATACAAAATAAAACTCTATTTATTTCAAATCGGTAATCCAGATTTTATTGAATGGGTAAAGTCATTATATTGCAATATAATACTGATCAACTACAGCATATATTTTGGAATAACACCGCCTTTATCCTTCTTTACCAGCTCCAGACATGTTTCGAAACCGTCACAGGCGGCACGCATGACTTCCATCGGCATTTCGTCCCAAATTCGTTTGATTACGGTTTTGAATTGGTTCATATTAGACGCCTTGTGGTCATTTACCTTCGCCAGCATGCATACGAAATAATCCAAGGGATTCAGATCTGGTGCACTGGGAGGCCATTCATTCTTGTCCAAAAAGTCGGTCAAATTTTCTCGGCACCAGCTCTGAACGAGATTTGCAGTATGCGATGGCGCTCCGTCCTGCTGAAACACATAGTGATCAACTCCAAACACTTCTTGTGTAAATGGCTTGACAACTTTCTCCAAAACTTCCGTTTTATAATATACGGCATTCACTTAAACGCTTTTTTCGATGAAAACCAGTGGTAATTTGCCTCGCTTGCAAATTCCTCCCCAAACCATCACTGACGCAGCACAGGAATAAAAAACCATCACTGACGCAGATAAGAATATTCCTAGCACTCTCTGGAACAGTTCTCGAAGAAAGAGCCCACAATCTGTCGTTCTGGACATTGTGGGATTGTTGCAAGACGAATAACGTTTCGTTGGAAAAGATAAATTCTTCCCCACCGTACCGCGACAAAAGCAGACTTGCTCTTTCGAGTCGTTTCTGTTTGGAAGGTTCCGAAACTCCGTGAACCTTATGTTTCTTGAAAGCTTGGAATCCGAGGTCATTTTGCAGTATATTGTGCATTGAAAATCTCGAAATTCAGGTCTGCGGCCATTTTACGTACAGAGCGCTGTCATTTTCCTCTAATTCGTTCCCTGACCACTTTAACAACTCGTGCAGTCCGCACCGTGCATGCAAGGAAAAAGTGTATGAGAATATATTGGACACCGTGTACAAGCTACTCGATGGTTTAAACTTTACTTTTTTTTTTTTTTCAGATGTACCATTTTAGGAATATACAACCACTTACTCATACACTTCTATTGAATTTTGGGTAAACCAAAATAATACTATATAATGACCGTAATAGGCCAAGGTAAGAAACATGGTAAACAATATGTCCCTTGAATTCGGTCTACGGTTTTCTTATGAGATCATGCTGTATTTTTCTATAAAAACAGTTATTTTACAAAGTGTAACTATTTTCTGTATATCTTGGATCCATTACAAGGTACATAGGGTGAATTTTGCTAAATTTGGGTCATTTGAAAATAGTGATGGTAATCTGTTCTGCTTAACCAGTGAAGTCATGGCGGCTAAAAAGTGAAGGCAATCGCAAATCTCACAAAAGTGTATAACTGTAAATCGACGATTTATATCTCAATTGCTTTAAAATGAAGTAATCATTACGACGTTAACATAATTCTGTCAATTTTTGTTGAATTTATAAGATATTTGGTACACCAACCGAATGAAAGGGCTAGGCTAACCTTACATCCCATTACCCTACATCTAAAAAAGAAGTTCAAAATTTCACCAAAACTATTTAAATAAGTTTGTAGACGCAAAAATTGGTCATTAATTTTTATGGTTGAGAAAATTGACTTTACTTGATATATTAAAAACCTCTTTGATTTTTCCAAAACATACTATGCACAATATCCATAATTGTCACACATGTTCTATTGGAAATCATTACAAAATATTTTGGGACCTCGTGGACACTAAGTGGGCTGTGACCCATGGGTTGAGAAACGCTGGTATAGAGTAATTAAAAAGACACTTGTTTTTCGATTGAATCAGGATGCGTCGTATAAAAGACTCAAAAAATATCAGCTATGTGATGCTGTAATACAGTTGTATCGCATTTGTATTGACCATCAGCAACGATTTTTGATTGATAGACTAACCTTTTTATGAATAGGTTTAGGCACGAGGAAATTTCAATTCAATGTTAAGATAGAATCTCAATTGAATTTCCTTTGATTTTTTACGATCAAAAGCTCCCCCTCTTGTGATGAGTATTATCAGAAGCAACACGTATCACCTCATTGTCTAACCCCCAAACTGCCTAACAAAGTGGTGGCCATTCTGCAAATGCAAGCCATTTGGGAACAATTTGCTTGGAATCATCAACCGCATTAAAACACGATCCAGTCAACTGCGGTTGACTTGACAGAGCATTAACTGTGTTGCGGTCGTCAGTGCCAGTCATTAAAATAATTCTTCAACAAAAGTACAGAAAGTAATGCCCCTAATTCCACCATTCATCGCGAAATAAACGATAACTACTTGGTCCTTTTTGGCTTAGCATACCGTAATGGATCAGCTCGCTCAACCGACCAACCCCGTTCCCAAAATGTTCCATTACGTTGTATTATTCCCGAGAACAGTCTCTCCAGACATCACGCTTACGGCTCGTTCGTCGAGCCTAATTTGTTTTTATGAGCACAAAATGTGTCTCATTTGAATTTCACCATTCTCCTTTTATCCATTCAGTGCGAAATGGAGGAAGAAAATTTTCAGGATGTAGCTGGAACGGATCCCTTTTTCTTACCCACGTCTTATATTTTTACCTTCAAAATATGCCCCCCCCCCCCCCCCCTTGCGATGATGGGGAAACCTTTGGTAATTTTAAACTTTGTTGAGTCGACAAGTAAAGTTTTTCTAAAAAGGATCACTGACGGAATAACAGATGGATTCTTTTCAAATTTCTAGGTAGATTCAATGGAAAGATAAATGAGGAGCGTTGGAGAATAATGATAAATGTGAATATAAATGTCTTTTTGTGTATTGCAAGGAAACATGATATCTATGGGAATTACTCCCTTCAATTCTGTTAAGCGGTTTTGTTTACTGATGTGGAAAGCCCAATAATTGGAAAATTCAACCACAATGGAATGAAAAGTATCTCTTACGGTTAGACAAATGGTCGTAGTCAAAGGATTCGGATTAAGGCTCCATAATTGAAATCCCTCTTTGAATAAAATAACGAACTTGTCCTAGTATAAACACGCATCCAACCGGAACCGGATAGCTTCAGTAGAATTGCTAAACAAAAACTCTTGTGCCTTTAGTGGAAGATATTCCACTTAGCATAAATCACAAATTCAATTGAGGGATGAAAAACAAAAAAAGTTGACAATTTGCATGATTGAGCAAAATTCTCTACATTTTCTTCCCATCCGAAACAACAAAACCTCACAAGTCAGTTTATCGAGTTCCTTGAAGCATTGAACTGCAAGTACAAGCAAATTTAACCAAGTCAACTCAGACAAGAGTAAGAGGAAGTGAACGAAACTTTCTGTTTTTCTTGTCTCCCAAAAAGGAAAGTAAAGAGCTATCATTGCGGTCCATTTTTGTTTCTGACGGCAAGCGAATAAATATTTTACTGTCAATACCACTCGTACGCTTCGCAACAACAACTGGCTAACAGAAATAATCGGAATGGAACATATTGTGTCCTACTCGCTGGTACCCAGCAAATCCTGTTTCCCCCATTCTAACTTGGGTATCCTAGCAATGGAAACGTCTTCCGAAGGATACACTCGATTAAAAATTGAAATATACTTAATCTACCATGCTTGGTTATTTCTATTATCCTACCATGTTTGCATGAAAAGGCAATTTTCGCAAACATTTTCATTTCGTTTTTTTGTCGTCATTTTTCTTGGTTGTTTAGAGGGGTACCGGAAAAGCGAAATTACATTTTCTGCTATGTATTTTTCATGCTAGGATGAATTTTGCGTTGTGCGATGACGACGATGGTGATGTAGCTAGCTAGCGAAGCTTTAGCGAATGGATGGAGCAGCGAAAAGAATAGAAGAAAAGTTTTATGCTTTTTGGAAAATAAAAAAATGTGAACGGTTCTATGTGTCCAATGGGATATAAACACTAGTATAACGTTTAAAGTAGATAAAAGATTTTGATACAAATTCCAGCACTCAAATTACTCAAGGCAGCAGTCATCTTGAAGCAGATAATTTAATTACTCTATAACGCATGATCAAACTAGGCAATGTTGTACCGTAGAACTAATTTTATTGAAGCTGGCGTAGCTGAGAAGACTAGAGTCTCTTCTGATAAGAGTGCCAACAAATGTAAAAATTAAAGCAGAGATCAACTTAAGACACTAATGTCGTTTTCGGTTATTGCCAGTGCGGAACTGGGTTCGCCCTAGGTCCGCCTTAACAGCTGTCAAAACGTTTTTTTATTCAATGGGTCGGACCTGGATCCGCTCTGGATCCGACCCAACATTGATGAGGTTCGCTCTCAAGTTTTTTCGAGGTCTAACCTGGGTTCACCAACACACACAAACATAACTGTCAAAATAAAATGTTTATGTTTGTTTATGTTTATGTTTTGCACTATTGCCATCATACTGACTCGACTCTGGATCCGTTTTCGTTCGGTAATTGCGAGTCAGAGTGAGACCTGACCCAGGTTTAAAACCGAAAACGACATAAGAAAGACCATCGTGAAGGTAGCTGGGTTCAATCCTTAGTTCGGTTTGGGAAGCAGCCGAGAGCAGTCAATGTACTTGTATGTATGTATGTGTCTGTTTGTTTTATATCAGGTTAAAAAACTTTCTAAAACCTGGCCTGCAGAGGGTGAAGAAATATTATGCGTATTTTTTTCTCAGTGTACAATTTGGATTTGACAGATGCTGAAATGAGCACACCTATGGCGTACTTTACCTTGCTTCGCCACAAACAAAATCATAACGTTTTATTTGAATACGTTCAGGCGTATTGTTTCAATGAAGCCAAATCCATTAAAAAGTGCGCTGATTGAGCTGTATATGCAAGGAAACCCTTCTGTGCTTATCGCTAGGACATTGAAAATGCCAATACAAACAGTCCGAGATGCTATAAAACGATACAATGAGCTTGGAAATTTGGAGGATCGTTCAGGAAGAGGCAGATAAAGAACTGCGAGGACCCCTCTGAACCGAAGTACAGGGTGCGGCAGAAAATAATGCGAAAATGTTCAAACTTTAGTATTGGGTTAATTCGTGTAGCTAGTGACTAATTTCTGTCGAAAGTGTATTTGTTAGTAAACAATTCAAGTGCTGCATCCAAACATTCTATTTGTTTTATTGCAAATTCGTCAAAATGTTCGCGAAAGAAGTGATCACCAGTTTGTTGCTCGCCCAGAAGAAGCCGAAAGAGATTGCCAAGGTGGTAGGGTGCCATTTGGCAACAGTTTACCGCATAAAAAATTCCCTGCAGGATAGTCCTAAGCAGCGGAAGCCGGGGAGCGGACGTCCGCGCTTTGCACGCACGCCGAACGTGATCAAATCGGTCCTTGCAAAAATTGCTCGCAACCCGGTGCGTTCCATAAGAAACTTGCAAAGGAAGCCAATATTTCGGAGAAATCCATGCAGAGAATCATCAAAGAAGACCTGCATGCATCTTCCAGAGCCAGAGTGAAACGCCACTTGATTACGGACCGGATCAAGGAACTACGAGTAACTCGTTCCAAGAGATTGCTTTCCTTGTTGAAGAAGGAAAAAATGATAATCCTGTTCTCCGACGAAAAGCTTTTCAGCATGTGGCCAACAGCCGCACGGACCGGTTCATTTCACCGCAGAAAATGGAGAACGTTCCGGAAAAAGTGAAATTCAAATTTCAAACCAAACATCCGGCTGGTGTCATGATGTTTGGCTTGGTGGCGTCCAACGGTTTGAAAATGCCGCCTGTTTTCATTGATGCTGGAGTTAAAATCAATACCGAAGTGTGTATCGGTATTTTAAAGGACCAAGTGCTTCCCTGGGTGAAGGCCAACTTCTCCGAGGACCAAAACGTTGTCCTACAGCAGGATTTAGCGCCGTGTCACACGTCCAATCGAACCCAACAATGGTTGAACGATAACATGAAGTTTTGGCCGAAGGTTTTTTGCCCCCTAGCAGTCCAGATCTTAATCCGTTGGATTATTCAATTTGGGCATATGTTGATGCACGAGCCTGCAAAACATCACACCCTAGTGTGAAAACCCTGAAGTCAACCATAACACGCACATGACAGTCAATGTCGGAGGACTACGTCCGAAATGCATGCTCTGGCTTCCGGCGTCGGCTCGAGGATGTTATTAATAAAAATGGAGGACACATTGAATAAATTTGTTTAAAACGACTTTATACAGATAACTGCACTCGAAAATGTTGATATTATTGCTTGAATTAGTTGAAAATGGGATTTGAAAGAAATAGAACAAATTTTCGCATTATTTTCTGCCGCACCCTGTATACTCAACGGGTTAATCGAAATTCTAGACGTTCTATCCGATAAATGGCGAAATCATTGAAAATCGACCCCAAATCAGTATGAACTATTCTTCATGAGGATTTAGGAATATTTTCTTATAAATTTTCAAAGAACCACTACGTTAATGACAGGATGAAAGACAATCGGACAACCGGAAAGCAAAGATTTTGTTGAAAGAGTTCGGTAATGGACGTCATCGTACAATTTTATTCACCGATGAGAAAAATTTACTGTGGAGCAATACCTGAACCAACAAAACGATCGCTAATGTTTGCCGAAGGGTTCCTCTAACCGTATGAATACAGCCAGATCACACCATCTAGCTTCGGTGATCGTTTGAGCGGGAATTACTGATTCCGGGGAAATTCCCTTAACATTCATTGAGAAAGGCGTCAACATGAACCAATCAGTCTATCAGACACTGTAGCACAATTGGCACGTACACATTTTCTTAAGAACAAATGGACCTTTCAACCAGATTGGGCACCATCACATGGAGCAAAAAGGACGCTGGAACTCTGTAACAGGCTTTTCCCGAGATATTTGACTAAAGATGAATGGCCTTCCAACTCTCCTGACCTGATTCCAATGGATTACTCCGTCTGGTCCATTCTTGAGTTCAGACCCTGTGCTATATCCCTGCTTCATTCCATTTAAGGCTACGAAAGATGTCAAAATCTCTTCCGCAACCCGTACACTTGATTTCGATCTATCCAGCGTAGCACGAATCAGTCTAATTAGTTTCGTTTTTCTTCACTGAATCGTCCGCCTCCTTGAAATCAATAAACAGATGGTGGGTCTGCAAGTTGTACTCCCGGAATTTATCAAGCATTTTTCGAATGGTTAACATTTGTTCCGTCATTGATCGGCCCAGCCTGGTATTCGCCGACGAGAGACTCCTCCAGCGATCTCAATCTGTTGAACAGAATACGTGAGATTATTTTGTACGCCGAATTGAGCAGTGTTATTCCTCGGTAGTCGGCGCACTCCAGTCTGTGCCCCTTTATGTACAGGGGGCAAATGAAGCCCTCCAGCCAGCGAGAAGGTAGTTGTTCTTTTGCCCATATCTTCAACAGAGTACGGTGAAGTATTTCGTGCAGCTGCTTACCACCGTTTTTGAAAAGATCTGCTCATCCTTTCCAGCATCCTTACTGTTGTTTAGCTCTTTGATGGCCTTTTTAACCTCATCTAAGCGTTGAAGGTTCCACGGCTTGTCCATCTTCGCTTAATCTGATTGCCGATACGCTTACATTCTCTCCGTGTAAAACTTCGAAGTGCTTTCCGCACATCATTGACAGTTTCGTAAAATTTCGTTCATTTCGTTCTGTCCTATACTTGTTTGCCCCTCAGTAATGACTTCTTCTTCAAACAGCTATTTCTTTCTGCGGTGAATTCTTTACTCAACTACCATCCCCTTGGCTCCGAGCAGGAGAAAACAACATATGAACACTTAATTTTGATCTCGGCAAATCAAGCAAAATATCTCTCGAATAACAAAATTTGTCATTTCGGATACCTGGGAATATCTGAGAGGTATTATTTTGGTATTTTCTTACCTCAATTTTGTATTCGCATAACATTGTGCTAACAATTTTATGGTATTATCCTCAGGTATTTTATCTCTTGATCTGGGCTCTTAAATACCAAGGCCAGTTATCAAGTTATTCGTTTCTGCTCGGATATTTGTACCGCTCTCTTTTCCACCAGGTACGAGACACCAACATCCGGCTTCTGGCAACATTCTTTTCATCTGCCACCTGACGGCACTCCTTGTCGAACCAACCGTTTCTGGGTCGTCATTAAGTAGTAGTACCTATCACTTCCCGCGCTGTTGTGCTCACCGCTTCGTGGATTGACTTCCACATGCTGTTGAGGTTTTCGTCTAAGTCGATTCCCTTTACCCGCTCATCAAGCTTCTGGCGGTATTCATCTGCCAGCAAAGCATTTTGGGTTATAAGTTTCACCATGTGGTGTTTTCGGATATCTTTGCGTGCAAAGAAGGTTCTGCTGATGGCCATCCCTCTAGCCGCAGCAAAGGTCATAACTCTTAGGCCGTTGTCTTGTATCTTAGTCAACCAGAAATACATCTTTTGTTTTTTATTTTTTTTTTTATTTTTAAACAAAGCCGATAAATATACTTGGAAAAGTGGCAAAAATGATGTCAAAAAATTGTCCGTAAACTTACGTCCATATTTCAAATAAGTCGAGTAAACCAATGTGCGTCGATCTGCCAAAAGCAACAGCAGGCGTTGCATCTCAGAGCAGAATTTTCTAGTGTTTACAATTGCAGACTGGGTAAAATTTACAATGTTTTGAATTTTTCTCTGGAAATTCTCAATTCCAGCGTTAATTTCAGGAAAATGGCCGCTTCTCACCGTAAAATTCCGAATTATTTGCCTGAAGAAGGCCCGGTAGAAGCTTGTCCGAAATTGAAGGCGCAGTAAACCACCGGTTCAGTATGTGATGTGTGATGTGATAGGAAGCCACCACCAGCAAGGATGGTTCCAAACGTATCATAAATTATTCGTTGCACGCTCTTCTTTGATTCAATAGCCGCACACAATGAGAACTTCTGCTTCACCTCTCAAACCGAAAACTTATGGGTTAAGGCAAAGATTGTAAATGAACAAGATGTCCCAGTTATTATTTCCTAGAATAATCAAGAGGATACACTATCTTTATCTGATTGCAACGACGTCTGGTGACAAAACATTGAAATATTCGATAACACGTTCACATATACTAGCACGGATCATAGTGTGCGTCGAGATGTTGAGGGTTTGTTTTGATTGTTTTGATTCAAAGTTGAAGTGTTTTCAAGTGTCCCATCAGTAAATAATTGCTTGAAATCACCAAAAATCTAAATCTCATAATGCCGGCGTCGGTGGTGTAGTGGTAAAGCGTGACTGCTACTTGGCACCCCAGTGGGTCTGGGTTCAATCCCAGTCGACGTCGGTGGTTTTTCTGAGGCGAAAAAATCTGGTCACGTCTTCCTTCGGAAGGGAAGTAAAGCCGTTGGTGCCGGTTCATATTCATGAGTCGTTAGGTAGGGTCCAGGTGGTGGAGTCGTCTTCCTGGCGTCGGTGATTGTCACCATGTGAGGAAATAGGCCGACGTAAAATAAAGATTAAAAAAAAAAAAAAAAATCTCATAAGAGCAGCTGGTATGGAAATTCATTTCAAGTAGCAACAAAACGAGTCGATGCTCGAGAGGAAATGGCAATTTTGTGCTATTAACTTTGCTTTTTGCAGTACGTGTTCGGGCATGCATATGTGTGTGTTTGTTATGTCTATCAATGTGGTTCAACGTTATCTCGTTGACGATGAGAGTGGCGCTGCTATCTGTCTCCAAAATTTAGATAGAGTGAAGGGGGTCTGGTTAAGGTAAACATTGAATGAACACAGCATGAACTTTCTCGCCCGTCAATTGTATGCGTGTTCATCACTGCTTGCTTGTACAATTCTAGTGTTTTGATTCATTAGGGCGAATCTATAATTGAGAGACTCTCTCTTGCCTCGTTCTCTTTCATTTATTACAGCGCCATTATAAAACTATGGATTGATTCCTTAACACAGATCGCAAGATAAGAGTGCTGGCTAGCATACAGCCAAACGAAAAATGTGAAAATGATTTAGCTATTGATGAAGGAGAAAGTAAACAGAGAGAGTCTCTCAATTGTAGATTCGCCCTTATGAAAAGAAAAACCTAGAATTTATTGATTCGTTCGTTGGCTTCTGTTGGTGATTCATTTTCGTTTCCTGATTCGATTGAGGGCTAGTGCTCGAAGCTTCCGATCGGATCACTTGGTGATTGTGTGGTACCGCGTTCAAAGCAAAAATGAATCGGAAGTCGGAAAGCACAGTGTAGCCAGTAAATTCAGTGAAAAAACAGAAAATATGTAGAAACTAAACCCCAAAGGGTAATATAAAGTGACATGTGTTCCTTTTGGCCAGTATTTTCTCTTTTTGGTAGATACTGATAATGGCACAGGTTACTTAGTTGGTAATGGTACGGCATTGCCAACCCGCATGCAGTGGATTTCCTGTCCGGTACAGAAGATTTTTCACATGTCACAACACAAAAATGTAAGCATTCTTGTTGAATTAGAAAATAAGCGAATGTTTGTTAAACGAACGATAATCGAAGATATGGAGATTTAACCGTCTTCAATTGAAATCTCGGTAACGATTTTTCATGCATGATATGTGATATAAAATTCAAAAGATGTACATAACACATTGTGTCAATAGTCCTGAAAAATATTGAATTGTCACGACTTATCGGATACGTGTGACAGGAAAAGAAATCTAATTGAGTAGGCTGATTTTTCCCAGACGGTACATACTTAACAAAACTTCTAACACTGTCTGATCGTACTGGGTCGTATTTCCATAGCCACTCAATCGACGAAGAGTGAATCACAAGTTGGCAAAGCTGTTGTCCATTCGACTCGCATGGTGAAATGAAGTAATCTACAAAATGTCTAATCTTGTTCACTCACAAAGTTCCTGCGTATGATGAATATTGAAGCACTTTTTCAAAATTATTTTATTTTTATTTTTGTTAAAGTGATCATATGAAGTGTTAATTTTAAATTCTCCTAGTTTCCCAAACACAATAGTTCTGCTAATACGCTCAAAAAGTTTTTTTAAAATAGTGTTTTTTTAAAAAGTGAAAGTGGAAAACGCTCTTATTACAGGACATGTACAGTAAACAATAAACATTGGGATTTTCGTCTGGTAGTTTGTTAAAAATATGGTTAGCAAACTCACAAACTCATTTCGCTATTGTCAAATTGACAGCATTGCTTAGGCTACGCCAACCAATTTAGCCTCTATTGTTTGTCGTGTTGCTTCATCCTGAAATGTGTAGATGAATACCCTACTGAGCCAGAGATCACAATCTCTAGAGACGGAAGAGGCTTACAACTCGTCAGCATCGCATACTTCTTCGGAAAATTAATCAAAACCCTATGTTTAGTGCTCCTCACAGTATGTCAACTTTAAAGTTGACCCCTAAACAGTATGGCATGTTCTCCGTGATAAAGGTTACCGTTGATATCTGCTAAACATATGAATAAGCGGCTGTAATCCGCCCAAAGGTGCGTGGTCGAGCCCGAGAGTTTGGAAAGAACATTATATTCACGGACGAGAGCATTGTCAATATTTTTGGTTCTGATGAACTAGTTAAAGTGTGGCGTAAACCTAACACTGAATTGGATGTAAACAATCTGAGGCCGACAGTAAAGCACGGTGGTGGAAATGTTATGGTTTGGGGTGCCACTATCGCAAACGGCTCCAGAAACTTGACGTTTATGGACTCCATCATGGATTGTTTCGTGAATCTGGACATATTGAAGAGTAATCTGAAGGTTAAATCCAGACAGTTTTTTTTGGGATTTAGCAAGACCTCATTCTCGATGGTGTTATTTTTGTCTCATATCAAGCGTAACATATCATAGTTTTGGTTAAAAGAAACGAAAGTATGGTAATAACAAACTGACACTCTGAAAATCCAATCAATGAACTCGTGTCACTATTGTTAAGCAGGTTTGTTGAAATAAAATGTCCTCTTACATGGCTAACAAAAGGATGCGCTGAGGGGAGCAATATGTGAAAGCCAAATTTAAGCAAACATGTTTCATATTTATGGACTGGCACAATGTCTCTTAATTCTTTATGTGTTTCGCTATTGAATTCTTTTTTCCCACAACATCAAACCCTAGCTCTCAAAAAGCTAAATGAACTTTTAAAAATCACTTAAATTGATGGGGACGCATGGTTAGCAAGTTACTTTGAACAAGAAAAGATCTTTGGTCCTGAGACCTTGAAAAACAAATATAATCCATGCTTTCATAATGAATATCA
The DNA here is from genome assembly GCA_024533555.2 of Aedes koreicus. Lineage (NCBI taxonomy): Eukaryota > Metazoa > Arthropoda > Insecta > Diptera > Culicidae > Aedes > Aedes koreicus. Next base: position 83,432 of record JAHHFK020005165.1, read on the forward strand.
TGGTCAAGGTGTATTTTTATATTTTTCCAAAAAAGAACTTTTAGAAAATTTTATTTCTGTATTTGGTTGATAAAATCTGCTCAGTAGTTCAAATGTTATGAATTTTTGAAAAAGTGCATTATTAAACATATTAATGACAAAATAAAAAAAATATGAGTATGATTTTGGATAACGAACAAAACTATCAATTATTATGAAATTCTGAGAGATCGTAAGGCTTGACGTGTATCGAAAGATTTAAGAATTTATGGACAGTGCTTGCAGGATTTTAAAATTGATTTTACACAATGAACAGACATAAGATCATCAGTCTGCGAAATATATCACGCGTTGATGAAGTATTTCCAGAGATATACGTACAGTCACTGCCAAAATAAAGTGTCCACTTTTCTCATGAACACGCTTCATCTCTGTAGTCATTGAAAAACTCATTATATCGTATTCATATATTTTTCTAAGCATGATAATATTTTTATTTCAAAGATGCATGAGTATTTTGGCAATGGATAATACACATTTTTGCAAAATTATTTTTTAAACCATACGTGGTGTAAATTTGGTGTGTCATAATAAAGTGCCCAATTGAAAATTTATTATGCGTATGTAATTTTTACATCCAAACGCCCCTCGCATTCAATTTTTTTGACGTTTCCAAGTGTTTGTTGATCTTCTTACGGATTTAAGTTGTCGGTCAGAAAGATTCAGTGCGAGTTATCTAAATAACCATGGATAATACGGTGGCAAGCAAAACTATTCCCTTGCGGATCCGAAAATGTGTTATTCGTGGCATCGAGAAAGGTGAATTGCATCGTAAGATTGGTGAAGATATGGATACAGCAAAGCAGCGGTTACCAAACTTTTCGCAAAGTACAAAACCTATGGTTCAGTAGCTGATCGCCCAGGAAGGGGAAGGAAACGTAGAACAGATTCCCGAACAGATGCGAGAATCATTCGAGAAATTAAGAAAAATCCAAAGATTACCCTCAGGGAGATCAAGGAAGTGATACAACAACCGATTCGGACAGTACTCTACGCAGAAGGATGGAACACGGTATGAAGAGCAGGTTTTGTAAGAAGTTGCCTTTTATTAGCAAAGTCAACAAAGCGAAACGACTCAAATTTGCTTGGGAAATGCTGATAAACCTTAAGAATATTGGAAGACTGTTTTGTGGATGATGAGTCCAAATTCGAGTTGTTCAACAGCAAAAAACGAGCTCGTGTATGGCGTAGACCTGGAGAGGCGCTTCATGATCGACATATCCAGGACACAGTTAAGCATGGTGGAGGGAACGTGATGGTGTGGGGGTGTTTTTCTTGGGTGGGTGTTGGTGCTTTGGTAAAAGTCGATGGTATTATGACAGCAGATCCCTACATCGACATGTTGCGTGAGAATTTGGAGGATTCGTTGGTTAATACTGGGCTGGAAAACAAATTTGTGTTCCAGCAAGATAATGACCCAAAACATACCGCGAAGAAGTCAAAGGCATTCTTTCGTTCCTGCCGTATTAAACCTATGAAATGGCCCCCACAGAGTCCAGATCTGAACCCAATAGAGAATCTCTGGGCCATCTGGGATTCACGAGTTGATAAGACAGGAGTTACCAAGAAACATAACTATTTTCAAGCTCTTGAGAACGCCTGGGAAGATCTTGACCCACAACACCTGAAGAATCTGGTGGAGAGTATGCCGAAACGTTTGCAAAAACTGTTGAAGGCCAGGGGAGGACACATCAACTACTGATCACTCAACAGACTGGATCTACAACTTGATTTTTTTAAAGAAAATAAGAAGTGGGCACTTTATTTTGACATGCATAATTTCTACTATAGTTTGATCTTTCTTGAAGAAAAAAATGAATTTGCAGGACAAGTGTTTTTTATGTACCAGACAAGAAAAGAACATAATAAATATGCCATCAAAACAACAAAACTTTGAATCTTTCACTTATTTTACAGTTTGCTGCACAAAAAGGAGAAACTGGGGTAGGTGGGCACTTTCTTCTGGCGGTGAATGTATTCAGTCCAAATTTTGTCGCGAACAAGCCTTATATCTATTTTTCTATGGAATTGCTGAATTTCTCCTTTATTGGAAATAGGTTGAGTAGTTTTTTTTCCACTTATCAAAAACTAACAGGTACCTGTTTCATTAATACTTGATTCCTTCTTTTTTTTACAGTGCCCAACGAAAACCGAAACCTGTGAAAAACAAACGACTAAGGAAGATCACCTCCGGGCAACTGGGGACGGTCATCGACGTCGATTATACATCTCTAATACCCCAGCGTCGTGACCAGTGAAAAAGTAGAAGATATTAAAAACACTGTAGTGTTTTGTTCCCATTCGAAAGCGCCGTTGGGTGATTATGCACCCACAAAAAGTGAGACACGGTATTAGGATTGGTGAAAAATTGCACCATTAAACTTGTTCTAGTGGTCATATCTAGGGATAGAGTAAGAGGGAAACGTTGTAGAGAGATTTGGGTGGCACGTTCACTCTGTATGCCCGACCTTGTTCCCTTGTGTGATCCCATCAGGTGGTGTATTCCGAACTAGAGGCAGCAACCCAGAAGCTACTTGAACATCAACCGGGATTAACTACGTGTGTAGCGTCGCTTAAAGCCGGAGAACTTTGTATGTGTGCCTCCGGTGAGTGAATCTGGGCTGACTCCTGTCTCAGTTCCGGAGTCGAACCAGCTGCACAGCACCACAAATACTAACAAAAAGAAAAACCAAGGTGATAAATCTTTGAGATTTCCATCATAAATAACACCTCATTTTTTGCTGCCTACTGTGAACTCCTCCAAACGGCTCATGTGCTCGAGTGACATGAGCATGAAACTACATGTGGATGCTGATTTCGAAGAATAAGAAAAAAGGTATCTGAAAACATCGTTGGAGAGAGAAGAACAAAAAACAGTTTGATATGAGCAAAACACATTAGTAAGGAGTGATATGTACAACTCGGTTGGATGGTTGGTTTTCCAGGGCTTTTAGTTTTGTCTCTTGTGTTACACAGAACCAAAAGTGGTAAAAGTTGATAGACGGCAAGAACATCCTGATCTTGAAGAGCTGAAGAACAAAAGCTAATGACACTAAAGCCATATTTATGGTTTTTTTTTCGTGATTTGCTGGCTACTTTTCCATGTCTAACACAAAGTTAAAGTGAGTGAAACGATTCGAATGGTGATTTTTTTTTTTTGAAAAAAAAAGTGAATAACTGAAAAAAAAAGTTTTGTGGAGCATGGAACAAAAGAAAGAAAAGTAGAGGAAAGGTTCGTCGAGTGTGTAAATAAAGCAAGTGGAAAAAGTGAATTCTCCGTATGAAAAGATTTGACGCGTTGAAGAGAAAAGAGTTCTTAAAACAAGCAAAAGAACAGCATCAGATACCGCTACAGCCGAGCGTGGTTTTCAAATTTATATAAAACAAAACTTTTGCACCCCGAAGAGATCATCATCATCAACATCAGCGACAGCATCTGTGTTGTGTTTCTGTCTACTTGACATGATGTGGAAATGAAGATAAAGGATAAATCACAGAAGCAACAACAGCAGCAGAAGCAGCCTCGTCACCGTTGTTGTCGTAATGAGTGAAGTTACGTTGGAGCAGCGCATCCATCATACATAGGATTTTTATAGCAGGTTTGTATAACTTTACTCAACTCCTTCCTTGTATATTTCTCGTTCTAACCCACTCGTGTGAACACACATCACCCGCCCAGAGCTTATATTGTATCAGAAATGTGACCAAGAATGTGAATGTACATGTAGGTATGTACATACAAAGCTTTCGGAGTCAGACTGTAGCAGTGGTGAGGCGATTGTCATTTGTCAAGGACGGTCGTTAGCGAAATTTATGCGAAAGGGTTTTAAATTCACTCTAACTGAAATAATGCCTCGCAACGAATTGCCATTTCGAAAATTACGCGCCATAAAATTTTAAATGAGCTTGGTGTTGGTGATGTTTGCGGTTATCTAAAATGGGAAAGAGAATTTAATTTGATGCTTTTAGTTCGATAAGTTTCAGGAGTTGGTTTTTTTTTTAAATTATATTAGGGGGCTGGAAACCGAGAGATGTAAGAGACAAAATTGACGAAACTGAGTAATGTAAGAATGTAATGGCCAAAGATTGCCAAACAAACATTTTAAAATTATTAAAGATGTGTTTTTTTTTTTAGATTTCAATTATTTTATTTCGCAAATGATATCACCACTGATGTTTGACAGAACATTTTACTCTTATTTTAAGGTAGAGGTTGTTGGAGTTTTCGGGTTTTCTCCAACTCTTGAGGGCAAACGCGAAAGGTTGTCTGCTATCAGCTTCAAGCTGTAAACACAATGATGATATATTTACTTTTCTTGTATCATTATAGTTACTTATAAATTTAGTGAACCGATTGACATTTAATTAACGATGTGTATCGTCGGGCTTTTAATTTAATTCTTTTCAATCTCAGCAATAACATGCTTCGTTATCACCATCGTTTAGTGGTGAGCGATGACGCCTATGAAGCATTGCGTACGGACGGTGCCACCGCAACGGGGGTTCGTCACCACAAACCCCCGCCCGTAAGCTTTGGTGTCCATCTGGAACTCCGGAGGCAATTGTACCAGGTTTGCTACAACTCGCGACGTTCAAAACAGCTAATTTTACAGCTGGTCGTCGAAGAACACCTGTTGAAGTCCGCACTAATGTTTGGTGTACTCTCCCGTCATTGCCTGGGAAAACCTGCTCGATCCTTCCTCGTAGCCATTGGTTCCTCGCCGACTCGCCGATCACCATCACCAAATCTCCCACTGCGAGATCCTTGTTTTCCTCTAACCATCTACACCTATGGGTGATTACTGGTAAATATTCTTTCATCAACCGTCTCCAGAATTCATCGCAGATGAACTGCGCCAATTTTCAACTGCTTCTCAGTACTGATTGACTCTCTACAGGAGCCGTAGGAAGGATTTTGATTCTTGTAGAACTGCCAAAAAAAAAAAAAATGATTGGGCGTTCGCGCTTCTTGATCGGCCGATTCAAGTGGTACGAACGTAAGCGGCCTGCAGTTGATCATCGCCTCTGTTTCTGCAATTACCGTCTCCAAGATCTCTGCATCCGGCTTGCGGGATACTTCCAGAACTGCATCCGTCGCTACCTTAACTGATCGTACGAATCACTCCCATGCCGCCACCCATATGGGATGAACTTCCAGCTAGTCTTGTACACGTCAATGTTAAGGCTTAATTTCTCTGACAGATTTCTTCTTTGAGCTCTTGACACTGAAAACAGGTACCGTTGTCCGTAAAGAACTCTCTCGGTGGACTCCGTGCTAAGAAAGTGTACTACTTCCATATGCATTGCCCGTATTGTGAGGCAGGTGAACAGGGCGACCCACCGTTTGGCGAGGCTTCTGCCAACCCTAACAAAAACTGTCCCGAAGTAGTCGGGCCCAACAAACGTAAATGGTCGAACGAAGGGAGTGGGGCGCATCTCGGGCAGTGGAGCCATGGCTGGGGGTTTTGGAACAGTTTTTACGACACGACTCTAGACACAAATCTTCGTTACCTTCTGATGATAATGATGATTATGTAATAAGGAGTGTATCGAAAATAAGCTATCCACAAACTTTCTTTCAAATTATGTTGAAAACCGATATTTTATTCATACAAAAAATTGATCCTTTATTGTACGAGGTTAAACTTGAACATAATGAAGACCGGATGAAATTTAAGTTATTCCTTCACGAATTTTCGAACTTTGGATCGAATGCTCTTCTTCAAGTTCCGGACAAGTGTTGCATCGCATTTTTTGGACGCTTGAGCCCAATTTTTTTTGAACTCCTGCATGTTCCCAGCTGCCTTACCAGTCTTCTTGAAGACCCTCTTCACGATTACCTAGTAACGTTCGATGGGTCGAAGCTGAGGGCAATTTGGTGGATTGATATTTTTCTCAACGAAATCTATACCCTTTTCCGCAAGCCAATTGAGAGTGGTTTTGGCATAGTGAGCCGACGCTAAATCCGGCCAAAACAGTGGAGGTGTACTATGCTTCTTATATAAAGGCAACAATCTCTTCTGGAGACACTCAGATCGATAGATTTCCGCATTTATAGTTCCGGTAGTATAAAAAATGGTTGACTTCAAACCACAGGAACATATTGCTTGCCATACCAGTACCTTTCGACCGAATTTCTCCACTTGAATCGACCTCTCCGCATCGCTCACATCCTCCCCAACGACGGCAGTAAAGTATTGTGGACCTTGAAGGGTTTTTGAGTCCTCCTTTACATAGGTCTCATCGTCCATCAAAACGCATGCATCCGGACGCTGCAAAAGACGCGAATACAATTTCCGGGCCCTTGTAGCTGCTCGCTTCTTCTGTTCTGCACTTTGTTTCGAGATTTTCTGCTTCTTGTAGGTCTTCAGGTGGTTTCGCCTCTTGATACGCTGGATCATTCCGACACTCGTTCCTGCTTTTTTTGCCAAATCACGTATTGACATTGATTTGTTCTTCATGATTAGAGATACCACTTTCTGCTCCAGTTTCGGGTTGGAAGAACCGGGTTTTCTGCCTCTTCCTGGTAGCTCATCCAAAGAATACTGTTCCTCAAACTTTTTAATGATGGTTTTAACACTCGCATGATGAATTCCAAACCGCTTCGCCAATTTTCGCATAGTAATACCCTTCTCACTTAGCCATGTGTCCAGACCTTAATTTTCACTTCCTTTTCAATACGCGACATTTTGAAAACGCAGAATTTGAACCGCAGAAACAAGTAAACAAAAGAAAGCTGACAGTCAAACGCACAGCATGCAGTGCTCAGAGCATAAAAAACCATCACAAATACATGCGTACAACGCAAATGTATGTGGATAGTTTATATTCGATACACTCCTTACTACCATCTATTGCAGCAAGGTAACTTTCCATAGCAGTGGAATAATCTGAAAAACGATTTGATCAGGATTCTATTATTGTTTGTGATCATCAAGCTCCTGTATGAAGGGCCAAAAACGTTTGGGCGGGCCCGTAAGCAGAGACACTTACGCGAAACCCACGAATATAGGGAAGAGAATCTCCTTCCAAAAGCAAGTTCACACTCACAGCTCTAGAATCGAGCCCTCGATTGACAGAATAAACCCAATAGTTGGGGTCAAAGAGCCCGCCCTCGTTCCACGAAATGTGAACAATAGGGAAGAGGCAGTTCCATGCTCCCTATCCAAATCGTTTTACTTGGGTGCCCTGACGGTCCCTCCCTTTCCCCGTTATATGTTATTTAATATTTAATATATTTTGTACACAACAAATTAAGATATCGTTATAGACGAAAATGCTAATTTATTCAAATTTTAAACTTCAATGGATTGTTTCTGAAAAAGAAACAAAATTTAGATATGTATTAATATCCTATTAGTCCTGAAAAAGCTGAAAACAGAATAGATCATTCCAAGTATCAAAAATAAAATTTCAATAAAAGATATTATTTTATAAGACATTGTAATATTTGTAATATTTTTCTTTGTACTGTTCTAGCAACATTTCAAAGACAGCAATTGGAGTGAACGAAGAGTCCGGTTGGATAATTTCTGAAATAAATGGCTTATTTTATCATAATACCACTAAACACAATATTAAAATATAATCCTACATTACTTATAAGCACATGCCAGTCTTTTATTAAAATAGTAGTTGAAGTTCAGAAGTGCAATTTTAAATTAAATGCTATGTTGACAACACTGCCCAGGCTACGCCTACCAGCATCTTCATGTTTCAGCTGGCAGTCTTTTGCGATCATATGACTCGTGGAGGCGTGAGGTGGGAACTTGTGAGGACGAGAGGTCGGTCGCACCCCCCTTCGAAGTTGTCAACTCACCATTTGAAGCCCACACAATTCTTCGTTAACTTCTCTACTTAATTTTAATACTCTCATAACTAACTTTGTTGTGATAATATGGCAAACATAGAAAGTTCAATTGGACTATGAAATATTCAATTATTCCATTGAGGTGACAAACATTTATTTACACCAAAATCCTCACGAATATTTGTCAACAGAAATACTAGGTCACAATTTTGCCTATTTTATATTTATATAAATCCCAGAATGGCAACTTTATCAAAAATTGTAATGTTTCGTTCTCCCCAACGACTGGGAGTAGAACGCCAGGGATGAAGTCAGCATTGCGTTGATTGTAGTCGCCATACGCTAGTTATGGTAAATGAACTGTGTTTTGACATTTTTTTTTCATGACATTTTAACTTATTGATTACGACCTATACTATGTCAAAAAGTATGTCAATCCCAAGAATAACGTTCACAATACGAGTAAACTAGTTTTGGTATTGTGAACGTAAGTTAAGAATAATGCAGTATTATGTATTGTTTATAATTGATAAATTACAGGTAGTTGAACATACATGCTAAATTTCAATTGATAAATTTTGGGTATTTCTTCCAATACTCTACACAATTATATTAATTTCAACACCCAAGTCTTCTTGGGAAATTAAAATTGTATTGAACAGCGTTGTATCAGGACTACAGTGCGCGAAATAATTATACCGTACACATAAAGCTAGATTTGATTTGTAATTTTGCAGGATTGTTTTCAATGCTCAATTGAGGTATTTCGTTTGACCGTGTATCCGACAGTTGGGGGCACCGGAATTTTTTTGTTTATGCGCTCACACAAGCAGCAGTTTGACTTAGAATTTTTCAAGTTCCGATCCCAGTAGGAAATAAATATAGCGTACATCGATCTCATAAACCTGGATTTGGGATTGTAAGTAAATTATTCATCGGAATGAGCAATGGTATCAGAAGATAGATATCTAACCGTGATCCTAGCATATTGTTTTTGTGAGTTCAAATATATTTCCTAGGCCTTTTCGTAAAAATGCCGAGGGGAAAAGAATTGTCGTCTGAAGAACGGACAAAAATTATGACTTACAGAGAATCTGGACTCTCTATTCGTCAAATTGCTCAGAAGGTCAACCGGAATAAGAGTACGGTCGTCAACTTTCTCAAAGATCCGAAAAAGTCTGGTACAATCAAACGTAGCGGTCGGCCATCTACGCTGTCTGCCAGAGGAAAACGGGAAGTATGGCGATTGGCCGTCAAAAGAAACTTGAGTGCAGGTCAAATCAAGTCTGAAATGTCTCTCCCGTTGACCAAAAGGAGGATGCTGCAAGTTCTGAAGGAAAATTCCAACATCCAATATCAACAAAGATTGAAAACACTAAAGCTTCTTCCTCGACATAAGGCTTCAAGGTTGGAATTCGCTGAGCAACACGCGCTTTGGCTAGATGAGAGGAAATCTGTCATATTTTCGGACGAGCAGAAGTTCAATTTGGACGGACCTGATGGATGCCAGATGTATCGGAGGGATATTCGCCGAAATTCTGAGACGCGTCACGCAAGGAACTTTCAGGGTGGTACAATCATGATTTGGGCCGCATTTGGATATCGCGGAAAAAACCCAATATGCATTATTTCACACAAAATGAATTCAGGGAAGTACATAGACCTTATTGAGAACGTCCTGATCGACTTTGGCGATAATTTGTGGGGTGAACACTGGATTTTTCAGCAGGATTATGCTGCAATACACTCTTCCAAACAAACAAAATCCTTTCTAGCGTCAAGAAACAACTGCTGTCTCCAGTTAAGATACTGGATGTGCGCCAACTAGGCACAGTATCGACCAATAAGGGTGAAAAGAAGTTTACACCGTCAGACTCGTTTCGTGTGACCTTCTCTGGCTCAGCCCTCCTTCAATACGTCGAGTTGGGAGAACTTCGACTAACTGTGCGGTTGTTTGTACCTCGTGTCATGATCTGCCAAAAATGCAAGCAGATGGGACATACGACCGCCCATTGCGGCAATAAGGCACGCTGCTCCAACTGCGGGGAAAAACATGAGGATGGCGCCTGTGCAGACAGCACACCAAAATGCGCTTTCTGTAAGGGAAGTCTTCCTCATGCTCTCTCATCGTGCCCGGCGTACAAACAACACGGGGGAAAATTAGAACGCTCGCTAAAACAGCGTTCCAGGCAATCTTTCGCCGAAATCGTGAAAAAAGCCTCCCCATCACCCAATGCCAATACAAATCCATTTGCTCCTCTGTCAGATGACGAGTCTGACTTTGATTTGGCTGAAGAGGGAACATCAGTCAGTTTTCCGGAAGGTGCCCCACGGAAGCGATGACGCATCCGCCCACGGAAAATTGCTGAACCGGAGCTCAAAATTAGCCTGCCCATTTCAAGGAAAGATGGACATCCAAAACCCCTGATGCTCCGATTTTAAGAACAGAAGCCCCTTCCTCGACTGGGCTGTTCCCATTTGATAACATTGTAGAAGGTATCTTCAAGTACCTCGAAATTTCTGACCCTCTCAAAAGCATTGTTTTGGCAATGCTTCCAACAGTGAAGACTTTTTTGAAGCAATTCACAATTAAGTGGCCCCTCCTTGCAGCTATCATTTCCTTTGATGGATAATTTTCCAAATGAGGTCGGGGATTTGATCACTGTTCTACAGTGGAATTGTCGAAGTTTGATTCCTAGATTGGAATCATTGAAATTTTTAACTCACAATACCGGTTGTGATGCATTTGCTATTTGTGAAACATGGGTCTCTTTCGAAATCGATCTTCCGTTTCATGATTTCAATATTATTCGTCTTGATCGTGAGGATTCACGTGGAGGAGGAGTACTTCTGGGGATCAAAAAGTGCTACTCCGTCTATAGAGTGAATTTTCCTCCTATTACAGGTATTGAAGTTGTCGCATGTCAGGCTGTTATTAAAAATAAAAGCCTTTGCATTGCTTCTGTGTATATTCCTCCTAGAGCCCCAATAAACCAAAAACAACTTTCAGATATTTGTTCGGTCCTTCCTTCTCCACGGTTGATCATGGGAGATTTTAACTCTCATGGTACAGGCTGGGGAGAACTGTACGATGACAACCGGTCTTCCGTGTTATATGACCTCTGTGACAACTTCAATATGACAGTTCTTAACAATGGAGAAGTAACACGTTTGGCTGGTCCATCCTCAATTGGCAGTAGATTAGATCTCACACTTTGTTCGAATTCATTATCGTTGGATTGCACATGGGATGTGATTCAAGATCCCCACGGTAGTGATCACTTGCCCATAAAAATTTCGATTGCCACCGGGTTCAATCCGTCGGAATCGATCGACGTCGCGTATGATCTTACCCTTTACATTGATTGGACAAAGTTCAGGACAGCAGTAGATGAAGCCGTAACGACGGTAGAAGAGCTTCCACCGCTGGAGGAATATAATTTCCTCTTCAACCTGATCTCAGACAGCGCGCTTCAACCAGTCGACCAGTCTCAGGAACGTCATTTCGCAGGAAACCTCCTTCTCCATGGTGGGATCAACAGTGCACCGAGGTTTACCGTAAAAAGTCCGACGCGTTTAAAGTTTTCCGTAGACGTGGAGCACCTGAGCACTTCGAAGCATACACGGCTCCCAAACGCGAACTTAAGAGCCTCATCAAGGCCAAGAACAGCGGTTACTGGCGAAACTTCGTGGACGGGCTATCGCGCGAGGTTCGATTCAAAGTGCACCTGGAGATCCCACATTGAGTATCTGAAGCGAAAATGCCAACAAAGGATCAACTTTCTCTGCACAATTACCGGGACCTGGTGGGGAGCGCATCCGCAAGATCTTCTAACGTTGTATCGGACAACGATTTTGTCGATTATAGAATACGGTAGTTTTTGTTTTCAGTCGGCGGCTCGTTCGCATATCATTAAACTGGAACGTATTCAGTATCGGTGTTTTCGTATCGCGTTAGGTTGTATGCACTCGACTCATACGATGAGTCTGGAAGTGCTGGCTGACATGTTGCCACTCTCGGATCGGTTTTCAGAATTGTCTCTCCGGCTCCTCACCAGGTGTGAAGTTATGAACCCCCAGGTAATCGAAAACTTTGAGAAGCTTTTCGAGTTGAATCCTCAAACTCGCTTCATGACTTTGAACCATTGGTACATAACACAGGATGTCAGCCCTTCACCGAATATTCCCAATCGTGTTTGCTTCTCCGACTTCGGCAGTTCGGTTCATTTTGATTTATCCATGAAGCAAGAGCTTCCTAAGTTCTATAGAGGCTATTCGCTCTTTGAGGCCGGTAAAGCACTCCTCGTATTTTCTCATGAAAATATAGGAGCTTCTAAGTGCTTTATCTTCGCGTTATTTTATCATCACCTTTGTATGGGTCTCTTCTCATTGTTCAATTCTGGGCATTGAGAAAGCGGACTCGCTTACAAAGGTGGGCGCTATAGAAGGCGATATTTATGATCGACAAATCGCCTTCAATGATTTTTTTACTATTTTTCGTCAACATTCACTCGTCAGCTGGCAGTATAAATAGAGTGAAGGAGATTTAGGGCGATGGCAACATTCTATCATCCCAAAGGTGTCGAAGAAATCTTGGTTTAGGGGGATGGATGTGGGACGAGACTTCATTCGTGTCATGTTTCGCCTCATGTCCAATCACTGGCGACAACGGTTCTTTGAACGCTCAACGGGTTGGACTGAGCAACAGCAATCTCTGTGAGTGTGGACAAGGCTATCAGGACGCAGATCACGTTGTTTGGTCTTGTGTTGAGCATCGTGGAGTCAGATCGGAGCTTAATGATTCCCTTCGGGGTCGAGGTAGACAATCCAATGTGCCAATTCGAGATATTTTGGCTTTGCGTGATTTAGAGTACATGAAATTAATTTATGTGTTTTTGACTTACATTAGCCTTAGATTGTTGTTAGTTTAACCTGTATGTTTACTTTAAGTTTTTTTTCTTTATTTTTTATCTGTGTTTGTGTGTTTTTTTTTTCAAAACATGTTCAAGTTAAAAGAAATCCAAACATTGTATAGTTATAAGTGTTAAGACAATTTTGAATTTAAAATTAATGTGTTATGTAAACCATACTTTAAATTCCCACCGTATTTTGTAATTCCTATTAACCTCGAGACGGCCGCGAGTAATTGGTTCTATCCCCCTAACTTTAGTTTTAAAATAAATAATGTATAATAATATGAAAACTTGGCTCTGTAAAGTTGATTTGATTGAGCCTGTACAAATAAATGATTAATAATAAAAAAAATAACATCATTACCTATGGCCATGTTTACAATTTCTAAAGACCTATGTCGGTTCTAGAAGTTTGAAAACGATATGAAATGCACGTTGAACAAGCTGACACGTCATCCTTTCAATCCGATCCTGAAAAGATCCAACCATCGTGAAAAGCAAGTAATGCTTTCCATCATAAAAGCACGTTGCAGCTCTAAACATACACTCCCACAGCAAGTAAATCGATAATTTCTGGTTCTCCTGGGTCTGCGACTAGACTTCACCTTCACAGCACCATAGGGGATCTGTGGGTAAGACGGGCAATCGTTTTTTATGGTTCAACTATTGAGTTGTAGGATTCCGGTCTACATATGAATGTAATTTTCAAGCAAAATAAAAATGATGCATTTCAGAACACAGCAATTGGAAAAAAGACCGCCCGTTATTGAAGATGTATACGACACAAGATCAGATATGTTTCCGGGACTTTTCCTGCTTAATTTGTCAAACTATATCAAACTTGTTTACAAAATCGGTGAATTTCTATGATATGTCATAATGATTCTTCATAGTTGCTATTGTAGGTTATCAGCATTATTATATCTTGAAGAAAATTTTAATACCAGGAAAACTTTTAAAAAGTGTTAAAATTAATGGTTGGAGCATCCGCCTTACCCCAAAGGTCTTCTGCCAACACTGGCGACAACGGTTGATGCCCGGCAATTGGTAACTGAACAGCAACGGCAGACAAAAGGAAATTTATTCCAGCGAGGATTTTGATTAAATTTTAATTAGCATTACATCAAAATCTCATCGAGTAGAGAGGTGCTTGTTCCCCGGAACGAGAGCCCGACGCTAATAATGATGGCGATGATGTTGCAAAGTAGGAAGCATTTCGGTGTTTTTCGTCGCACACAAACCCCACATGACTGTGTGCTGCTGTGTGCGGCAGCGGAGTGAGATGGATATTGTGTGGGTCGGTAATTTTCCCTGGTATATGGTCTCTGATGGTGTGTTCGCGTGAATGAGCCGTAAGAAGGATTTTCTTGTACGGACTGTTTGCTGTGCGGGTGCTGCATTTGGTGAAAACGTATTTTCCCTCTCTCTTCTTGAGGAAAAAGGAAAATTTGGGATAAACGTCCCGTGCTTTCAACAATGAGGATTATGACAGCCGTGATTGTGACAATCGTCACCACACACCAACGGATTTATGACGGCACTGGCTCTTGAATGACCTAGACGTGACGATAGAGGGGCGGAATATTACATTTTAATCCAGATCAAACCAACTACAGCTGGTGTCAAATTGAAAACAAGAATGAGAGGACCACTCTAAAATGAAGTTCTTCGAAGAGTGTTTATTTTTCAACTGATATACGAAACCAAAACTCCGACTATCATCGATTCTTAACATTGATCCAATTTGGAATTTATGTTCTTATCTCCCAGTACAACTTTTAACAGGCGGTAAACGCCATGTTTTCGATAAATATATCACAGTTGATTGATTAATTGATAACTTCCTGTTTCGAGATTATCCTTTACCGAACCAGGTATCGAACTCCCGAACCTCCAAAATGGTTTTGGTTTGTAGCTAAACCTAGGACCAACCTACGGAACTAAGGGAGCCCCTGTATGCGGAACACCAATCATAGACAATCTTTACCTCTGATCACTATCTTTATCTCTATCTGATAATTTATTCATTATTCTTCGCCCGACTACAATTCAAACAGACTTACTGATAATAATCACTCGGTGACGATCTGACATGGGCCAAGTATATATGTAGATCGCACGATTGAGCAACAGTCATTTGATTTAATGTACTGGCTACGTTTAAATCTAGGCCATCAGACAAGCGCCAGGATATGTATACATAGCCATTGCCCGAGGGGCGTTGACGTTGTGTATCCATCGTATAATGGAAAACCGACTCAAAGTTCCACCGCCACGAGTATGTAATCATCGCCTTTGTTTACCTACAAATGCTTGGAAATAACTTTCAGGGATCCCAGGCCCGACATGACGACTTGGAATCAGTGTTCTGACTGGTTGAGGATGATGATGATGATGAAACACGGTAGCTTTGTATTCTCTATAAATGTACATTGAAGTCTGTGTTTGCCCAGTGTCACATCAAAGCCCTTTGGCTATTTATCGTCCTGGAACAGTTTCTTTTAGTACTGCAGCGCACTGAGCAAACAAAGAATTTTGATTCGGTTTCGGTTTTTGTGCACGGGTACAATGAATTGAAAGGCAAATATGTTTAATCTTTTAACTTCCATTGTCATAGAGGTTTGCCTGTTCAGCGAATGTACAAACATAGTAAATACGTTAAATGTCAGTCATCTTTATTTTTTAATGATAAATACTATAGAATTGCACTTCTACTAGAGAACGAGGAGGTAAGTTGGTAATGTCAAACATAACCAATAAAACTGAACTTTGAACTGTTAATTCGAATATACACAGTGGTGTAGGTATTATCAACAATCACTATGAAAATAACGATTTGAAATTGGTTCACTGTTGTAAAACCCCTAGGTTCGAAGTACACCTTGCAGTCTGCACCTTGCTAAATATTCTTGCGCTTTTCAGTACCTTTCGGTAATAGTATCTTTGGCTTTGATTTGATTCGCTATGTTATTTTGACAGAATATTTGAGGGTGTGTTTGTGCGAGTTACGTTATTAGGGGTGAATCATTAAGCTTGGGACCGAGCTTGGGATCGGTATGCTAGTACTTCCTGAGCCAAAAAATATGTTCCTTTTCTTCATGACTATCCAGCCGCTGATAATACCAGCGGCTGGATAGTCCTGAAGAAAATGATTCACCCCTAATAACGTAACTCATACCAACACACTCTCAAATTTTCTGTCACAATAACATAGCGAATCAAAACAAAAACAAAGATACTAGTACCGAATAGTGCCGAACAGCGCAAGAGTGTATCACAAGGTGCAGCCTGCAAGGTTTACTTCATACAAAGGGGTTCTACAACAGTGAATCAATTTCAAATCGCTAGTTGCAAATTGATTGTTGGTATTATCATTGCTTTTCAAGTGTAGAAATCGATGATGATTTAATTTCAATTTTGCTTTGTGTAGTTGTGTTTTTGAGTGTACACGTTATGATAAGATTACTGAGAATTAGGTTTCAATTCTACTGAAAATAGGTTTTGGTAGCAAAACCCAAAGTATCGGTATAATTAACCGACAGATTACGTTCGATTTTACTAATTTGTTGAGTAAAGTGGAATTAATCACACTCTTAAAACTAATGAATAATACAAGTAATGTAATCCTTTTTGCACGTAAATACTTCGAGACTCAAAGATACATATGATTCAATTGTATTTTCTATTTGATGTGTTTTTAATCCCTTATTTGAAACCCACAATAATAAATATTGACACACTCAAAGTTACGTTCCGGATGCTACATTTACAACAGCTCCTAAGATAACCTCAAAGCTAAGTCCGTAGAGCGTTAAAAAATGGTCACTTGACTGAAAAGTGCCATGTGAATGCCTTAAATTTACACGATCCTTGTCAATGGTGTTATTACAACATCAGACCTATTGTCATCACATTCGGTTTCGCGCGTCAAGGCAAGTAACAAGTTCAAATTCGTTCTCCTCCGTGATAGATTAGAATACGATTATTTCATGTATGCATAATATGTATAATAGATTGAATTTCATTGCTTGATAATGTAATGCTCGAAAATAGAAGTCTTGAAATGAGTAACATTTGAGGAACAGGAAACAAACTAGGGGAACTGCCCCCATATGAATCTCATTGTTCCTATATTCATCCTACGATGAATCAAACAATTGGACAGTTGAAGGATTAGTTAGTAATGTTTGTTGTAGTTATTTAACGTAAGCAAACATTATTAGAAAACGAAACCGATCCTTCAACTGCCCAATTGTTTGATTCATCTCAGGATGAATATAGGAACAATGAGATTAATATGGGGGCAGTTTCCCTAAATGTTTTCAACTTAAACTTTTTCAGTGATACACGGAGTACTGCACGGAGTTCATTTGCTTATATTATTAAATAATCTGAACATGGCGACAACTTCCAGTATCCTTAAAATATTTTTTAATGAAGGCCAACGACCGGGAATGGCACAAATTGATTTTAAATTATCACAAGCATATGGAGATGGAAGGACAAAATGAACCCTACAGGATAAGATTGTGCTAATGTTTACCACTACAACCGGTGGTCTAGAAGAACCTATTTTTGATTTAACTTCATTACGCCATTTTGATTTTTTTCTATCGGTTAGATACAGATACTAGTTACAGATCCTTGAAATTAAACTGTAGCAGTACTCGTAAAATTTCATTTTGTGTATTTCAACCTATTTTTACGTCACGCCATGTAAGTTATCATTTCGAGTCTTTTATGATCTTGCAAATTTAAGAACAGACGAAAATTCAAACGGGCTGCTCCTTTTATGTGCATCGAAGTAGACTTAAATTTACATGTTTTTTTCTAAGAGTGCATCTTATCGTTAATTTATTTTTTACCTATATTTGGTTTAAAATTTTATCTTTTGGCTGCAGTATGTGCAGCCGTTCTGCGGAGTCCGGTATTTTTTTTTACTGGCTTTTCCTTATTCTTGTCTTAGCGTGTAGGTTGGGTCTTCTCATGGGGTTGATCCCTTGGCGATTTTCTTTTATATACGAAATTTTTCGAACATGTATGATGGATGTCGTTTCTAATAATGTATGACGGATGTCGATTCTAGTATACACTATCTCAGTTTTGCTTCGTTAGTCGATGACAACAACATTCTTCATGTAAACGATAAAAAAAGCCTAGCAATGTAAATATTGCCGCTTCACAACCATTAAACATAATAAAGCCCATTATATTTGAACCCAATTGCAATGTCCGCAGCTGAATGTATTTAATCAACCTCGATTATGAAGCAATTTTGGACGAAAAAATGTGCAATTAATTTGTTAAGGAAAAAAAAGTGAGTACATTTATTGATAGGGGAACGTCCATTAATTGTGTCACGCAAAAAGGGACTTTTTCTCAACCCCCCCCCCCTTTGTCACGTTTTTTTTGTATGGACCTTCAAATTTTTTGGTATGGATTGTTACGTTTTCCCAAAACCCCCCTCTCCCCTTACTGCGTGACATAATTAATGGACCTTCCCTAGTGAATAAGACCTTTTATAGAACTTTAAGTCTCTTGATATCTTCACACTAAAAAAAATATGGAAACTACAAGACACGCAATTTGCAAAAATCATACAATTTAGGTCGCCGTAATGGTTTGCTGCTGCATCTTTATGTTCTATTAAGGGTATTTCAAATATCCGTTATGAATGATAATACTAGTCCATCAAAAAATTACATAATATTACACGACCTTCAAAAATAACATTGGTTGCCCGCCATTGTCCTTTAAAATTACAAGACCATTCATGTAAACTGAAAGAGCCACTCCTCCCTTCTAAGCATGATCTGCGCTTCAGTTGTGTTTCGACTCTATGCAATCATCGACGTGTGACATTTCTATTGCTTCCTGCGGCAGTACACATTTTTAAATCGACTATTAGTTGCACACTAGCAAGCCGCTGTTGGTTGTCAAATCTAAATCAATTCCTCAGATATAATATTGTTATCACGCATCAAGGCATAAACTATGATCTATTTTCTTCTAATATTATTTCCGCAGAGCAAAAAAGGTAAATTGATCTTATTTACTATAGATGCGGATGTTTCGACCTTTGTCGGTTTAGTATTTGTTTGTTATCTATACTGCCATGTTCGCGAGTTGCTACGTTCTCTCGATTATTAACGGGATTAGGTACGTCCTCTTCGGTGTCATGTTCTTGTAATGGAGTTCGCTTGAGATCGTTGACGCTCCGAGTGTACAGGGTGCGGCAGAAAATAATGCGAAAATGTCCAAACTTGAGTATTGGGTTAATTCGTGTAGCTAGTGACTAATTTCTGTCGAAAGTGTATTTGTTTATGTTCATTTTCAAGTGCTGCATCCAAACATTCTATTTGTTTTATTGCAAATTCGTCACAATGTTCGCGAAAGAAGTGATCACCAGTTTGTTGCTCGCCCAGAATAAGCCGAAAGAGATTGCCAAGTCCCTGCAGGATGGTCCTAAGCAGCGGAAGCCGGGAAGCGGACGTCCGCGCTTTGCACGCACGCCGAACGTGATAAAATCGGTCCGTGCAAAAATTGGTCGCAACCCGGTGCGTTCCATAAGAAAACTAGCAAAGGAAGCCAATATTTCGGAGAAATCCATGCGGAGAATCATCAAAGAAGACCTGCATGCATCTTCCAGAGCCAGAGCGAAACGCCACTTGATTACGGACCGGGTCAAGGAACTACGAGTGACTCGTTCCCAGAGATTGTTTTCCTTGTTGAAGAAGGAAAAAATGATAATCCTGTTCTCCGATGAAAAGCTTTTCAGCATCGATGCTGTGGCCGAACGTTCCGGAAAAAGTGAAATTAAAATTTCAAACCAAACATCCGGCTGGTGTCATGATGTTTGGCTTGGTGGCGTCCAACGGCCTGTTTTCATTGATGCTGGAGTTAAAATCAATACCGAAGTATATATTGGTATTTTAAAGGACCAAGTGCTTCCCTGGGTGAAGGCCAACTTCTCCGAGGACCAAAACGTTGTCCTACTGCAGGATGGAGCGCCGTGTCACACGTCCAATCGGACCCAACAATGGTTGAACGATAACATGAAGTTTTGGCCGAAGGATTTGTGGCCCCCTAGCAGTCCAGATAGAATCCATTGGATTATTCGATTTGGGCATATGTTGAAGCATGAGCCTGCAAAACATCACACCCTAGTGTGAAAACCCTGAAGTCAACCATAACACGCACATGGCAGTCAATGTCGGAGGACTACGTCCGAAAGGCATGCTCTGGCTTCTGGCGTCGGCTCGAGGATGTTATTAATACAAATGGAGGACACATTGAATAAATTTGTTTAAAAGGACTTTATAAAGGTAACTGCACTCGAAAATGTTGATATTATTGCTTGAATTAGTTGAAAATGGGATTTGAAAGAAATAGAACAAATTTAAGCATTATTTTCTGCCGCACCCTTTACTGGACACCGCGGTCACTTTTAGTCCCTGCAATTGGGAACTTTATTCCATGGCTTTGAAATTTTCTGAGTCTAATGCTCGTTGCTGAAGGTATGTTCCGATAGATCAGAAGCAAGCAGAGGGATTAACGTGTCAATATTAGCAGCTCTAATTATAGATTACATACAGCTTCATCAAATGTCCCAGGTGCTGAATAAACTGCTTAAAACCCGTCCTGTACCCTATATCCATTTTATTTATGACTATTCAGCAGCTGGAATATCCCTCGGAGAAGGTGTTAGGTTACAAGCCTAAAACATTGTGAGACTTGGTTAATCCTAAGAAAAATATTGATAATCAGCTGAAAGAACTAGTTGGAAATAATAAAACCACGATAAAAACCAGGTGATGTTGACACTGAAAATCTAAACCCATTTGCAAGATTGGCAACTAGGAACAAGGTTTATCACAAAACACTTTAGGAAAAATGAAACCCAAGATGGATTGGGGCGAAGTATATATAAAAGCATTTTAAAAATATGTTTCAGATTGCGATTGGTTCTCATCCAATTTCGGCCCACAAGGGGCAACTGAGGGTGTTAGCAAGAACAGGACGGCGCAGGATGGCGCTTCTGTCGGTATGGGAATGTTCATAAACCACGTAGACTCTTTTTTGAAAATTTCAGACCCCCCTCCCCCCTCGTAGACTTTTCTCCATAAATTTTTTTGAATTTTGGTATGGAGCGTAGACTTTGGTTGGACCTCCCCCTCCCCACGGAAAAGTCTACGTGGTTTATGAATAGCCCTTATCAAGCCTTGGAACGAAGATGCGTTGGGAGGATTCTGAAGAAGATACGGATCCTTCATGGCTCGATTCTTCATTCGAAGCAAGTCCACCGTCACGAAGTGAGATCCAGCCAGATGCTTTATTATCATAGTCCGTGTTTAGTTCATCTAATTCTGTACAACATGATCAACCAGTCATAACACGGTCATCTCGAATCAAGGGAAAGAAGATTGAAAGTAATGTTGTGTACTTTTGAATTCAATTAATTCCGTTTAGTCACCATGATTATAAAACCAGTAGATTTACACGAAACCAATCGAATAATTTATGATGTATAGAAAAGAACTAAACTTTTTTAGAAAGATTCGAGTTACCATAAATAGCTAATATTTTCATCCTCAGAGGAAAGGTGTTGTAATGTTCCCATATTGCATTCTGTGCATTAAAAGGTTAGTGAAGGTAGCCTTAGACTTCACAGATCGAAAATTGACAGCAGCTGTTTACTAACATATCTAGGGTTTTTTTTCATTAGGGCGAAACTACAATTAAGAGATTCTCTCCGGGCTCGCACTCTTTCATTTTTGACAGCGCCATTATAAAACTTTCGAGGGATTCTTTAGTACAGATCGAAACACAACAGTGCTGGCTAGCATACTCTACAAATAGTAGAATGAAAAACGTAAAGGTGATTGGAATATGAATGAAAGAGAGCGAGCCCGGAGAGAGTCTCTCAGTTGTAGATTCGCCCTAATGATTAAAAACCCTAGATATACTAATAAATAACATTAGGTAACTGATTTGAGTCACAATTAAGTTGTGGCAACCAATTTTGACAGATGTGTGTTGCTAGGGTAGTAGTTTTCTCCGTTAAAACCGACAGATGTCACTAAGCCAGTGGTGAATAAATCGGATTTATAGTATGAAGATTTTCATAAATTCGTCGATTTCTCATCAGATATTGCTCTCATCACCTTACGAACTTCTACATTCCATTCCTAACTGAACGTAATTGGAACGTTATGTAAAGATAATATGTTGAGCAAAGTGCACCTTGATTGTAATTTTCAATGTTGAATGAACTCCGAAATTAAGTCAATTTCCTTCCAGCCCATATGCACGAAGGAGCCTCGCCATCTGGATGTGTCAATCATAATCAACGTAAAGTACCCCATTAAGCTACTCTATTTAAACGAAAATGGAAGTTAGTTTTGAATCAGCATAATTCACTTTGACTAGATCGGTCTGGATAGAAAAGTATCCTTCTTGCAAATGTTATGGATGTGATGTTTCGCAGCAATTATTACTGTTCCACCTATTTATTTATAAACAAAAGTAGAGCTGAATTCGACAATTGGTCTATTTCAATAGGATCTATTTCAATTCAATACATTCAATACGTTTCAAATTCATAAAATGTATGCCTTCTCTCTTGAATAATAAATAGAATCGAAACTAACCACCCGGAACCGAAAATTTGACGACGCAGTGGTTAGGTTTACATACATAACTAAAACCAGCACAATGGTGGTGAAATCGAATAAATTTATCTTCGATCATATCGTTTATCATCCGCGAGCAATAAATGTTTGTGCCACACACGACGCGCCACAGTGGGTGGTGGTGTTCCCATCATTCTGTAAGGGTGTACATATTCGATACCTTGCATGTTTGTGTATGTGGAGGGGATTTCATTGGATGCTGCAGCCAATTCGATGAACGCAGACAGGACCTCAAACAACGCCATGTTTTCGGCAACAGCACACCCAAGGGAACTCGGTATAATGGGGCAGCATCGATCGAACGACGGGCACGTAATGAAATTTGCCGTCGTTAGTCTGAAATTTGCACCGAAAAATGAAACCATTATTTGTCCATCCCTCCACAATTAGATTAGTCTCGTCCCGGGCGGGACGGTCGGCCTTTATGGGATCGACCACTCGCTGTGAAGATAATGGTGTATCAACAGCTCCGACGCAAAATAGTGCCCCAAATGACAAATGCTGTCAATGTCGTGATTTTAGGTAAATGTGAAATTGATTTAAAATTAAGATGAAAAAATAACATTCACTGATCAATATATTTCGGTTGATTGGCCGATGGCAGGGGTTTCCTTGTTTGTATAATCATTGAACCGAACGATGATTCGTTTTGTGAGGTGAAAATTCCTTTTTCTATACCTTTTTTGATATCACCAAACGCAAGCTCCACCCGTCGAAAAACTTTCGGCATGAATTGTTGATTTTCTGCTGGATTAAATGTAGTGGAAAACACTACTTCCCAATTTCCAAGCTCCCTTATCGTTCTAATGCCGGATAACTTCTTTTCTTGTACCAGGTGGTTGTACTGCTGCTACTGCTGGTCTTGGTCGCAGGATATAGTTTCCAAAGTCCTCTTAAGGCGAGACCAAGGTGAAGAACAATCGAAGTCATGAGAAACCCCACACCAAACATAAGACACACACATATATACACCGACAGAGTGGAAGCGATGCATAAGAAGCTGGAAAGCTCCAGCCACCTTCCCTACTTTGTAATGGACTCTATCGGTTGAGCTGGGTAGGGTGAGGTAAATATTGCCTGTAACCACCCGGCAGGAAAACTGCGGTAAGCGAAAACCACAGTTGAAATGCAGAAAGCCACTTCGGGTGCGATTTTCTGGAAGCATTTCCAGGGTAAAATAAGGAAATGTGAGAGTATTGGACCCGCTGAGCAGCGGATGAAAAGCCAAGTTGTGAACTGAAAAAAGTTTTCATGGCTCCATAGTTTACTGGTTGATGTGGTGGATTGGTGGTATGGATGAAGATAAAAAAAAGGGGAATGGATTAAGAGGTTGGGGAGAATATGCAATGCAATTGTTTTTTTACACTTACTTTTCGAGAACTTGGGTGAAAGTTGTTACTGACAGCTTTTATAAAATTTTGTGTTGTGTGATAAAGCATGACTTACTATTGGCTACATTGGGAAAAATTCAATAATATTTTTTTTCGGTTTAGTGGTCCAATGTTTCAGACACATAGCCAACTAGACTCTTGTTTTGAAGATATAGTAAACTAGCTGACCCGGCGAACTTTGTTCCGCTTTAACCGATTTTATGATTCAAATAATTCCATGTATTGAAGATTTTTTTTTAAGTAACTTTAAGCCAGCCCTAGTAGCACACTTGTTGCCATTTGGTTGCCATTTGGTTGACATAACTAAAATATGACTTGCTAAGTCATAATCAAGTTACTGCAACTAATCATGATCGCAGTATGCTACTTGGGAGGCTACACTTGTTTGTCAACTCAATTTTTTTTTATCGTTCATACGCGATCGATAACAGATTAAGAAGTTCAAATTATCGACATCCTTATTTTTCGCTGCCAAAATCACACGTGCAAGCAACCAATCGCGGTTCTCATAATGCTGGACGATTATTGGGAAAACACTTGTAATGAGTTCCTCTTTCGTCGTTGTGAAATGACAGAAATTCGGCTGGAACGAAACCAATCGGGTGGAAATGTCAACTGGTACTTCTCCATTGCCAATAGCCAACAATATATTCGAGAAAATTTCGGCAGACGGATCGTTTTGCAAGGCAACTGCATATTTGCCGTCAACTGTAGCTTCTATACATATCGCCACAAATACGAAAGCTTAAGGCAAGCGTAGATTTCATCATGTGCGTAGAAAAGTCGAAAAATAGTGCAAAATGACCGAAGTATATATACGAATTGTTAAGATTTTTCGACAGTGCAGACATATCACGGCTACCAAATTGAATGCAGTATATCACTGATTGCACAAATAGAGCTATGTCCATTTAGAATCCGGAATAATAAAATCATCTATATCTCGGTAACTGATTGTCTTACAAATAAGTTTAATACATCAAAACAAAGGTAATTCACTGTACTGTCAACAAGAAAAAATATCAATACAAATCATTTCGTTTCTAATGAAAATTCGCACTTTCTTCTTTATTCCTTGGCACATTTGTTCCACATTTTGGTCATCTGAGTCGCATCCCGATCCGTTTTTCCACTTTTCTTAAGTTTCCGCTTCATTATAGCCCAAAATCTCTCGATGGGCCGGAACTGCGGGCAGGTGGGTGGATTTATGTTGTTATCGATGAAACGGGTCGGACATCGTCCTGTAGATGGGCAACATCTAGCCCGAAACCGGTCGACTAAAAAGGTAAATTTAAACCCCCTTTTTTACGTTTTGTAAGAACAATAAGTGTTGTGTCCTGTCTCGCGTCGCGTCTTTCGAGTGTAATAAGTTCTTACGTTAGCACAAGCCACTCAAAAATTATAGTATCGATGAAATCTACGTTATTATCGCGGTACCACTGGATGACTTCCCGGCTGTAGTGGTAACTCGTCAAATCTGGCCAAAACTTCACGGGACCTTTATGGGCTTTAATGAAAGGTAGTACGCGGTTTTTGAGGCCTTTTTCCTTGTACAGCTTCGAGTCCATCGTCTTATTCGTCACGAACACTTTGGTCTTTGCTCCGCAGCCGCATGTCCCTTGCCAAATCATCAGTTTTTTTGGCAAATTTGTCCATAAAAACAAACTTAAACTTCGCAGGAACATCTCCTCGTGCCGTCGCCATGTAAAATTTTTGGCCAGGAAGCTGTCCGAAATCCAGTTTGACGTAGATTTCATCGTCGAAGAGCAGGCATCCTTGGTACTTCGTCAAAACCTACTGGTACAATTTCCGATCTCGAGTTTCGGTGACGAAACTTTGCTTCAACGTTCTGTTTGGTTGCTTGCTGGCTCGATAAGAACGATATCCTGCTTGCAAACGAATTCTTCGAACGGTACAGCGAGCAGCAGCGTATTTTTTTGCGATTTCATTATCTGATAGTCCAAAGCAATGACTTATTATTCTGAAAATGCTGTATCTCGGTACCGGGTCAGGAAACCTTGAGATTTAGGGGTTTCTCTTGTAGAATAGTTTGAGGAAAACGATATAATTGGAATTATAAAAACACAAATAATGCTAATTCGATGAAAATGCAGTTTGGTTTTACGTTTGGAAAATCTTCCTTGGCAACATTACCGCCCATTTAAATTATTTGTTTCTTGATTTCAAGCAAAATTTTCCTTCAAGAATCATCCAATTTATCAATTGGAAAACTAGGATAATTTAAACTTACACTTCATTTAATCATTTTTAAATCAAATTACAAAAGATAAAGATTAAATTCCTTTAAATTCCACTAGAAAAAGCTTATCCTGTGACAGATAGGCTTATTTTGTCTGAAAATCACAGACCTCAGTTTGAGTGCTCTAGAAACACTGAAGAAGTCTGTAAGTCGCAAACAAAATAGGCCTATCTATGTATCAAAAGATCAGCATTTTCTAGTGGAATTTAAAAGAATTTGCTCGTGTTTACTAAGGGCAGTTTGATTTTTTTTCTGTATTTTTTAATTTAATTTAAATTGAAGTTTAAATTTTCCTAATTTTCCAATTACAATCGTTCTACTGGTACGCTCGTAGAAATGTTTCTTTCAAACAAAACAAAGCTCTATTCACTTAATATCTGAACGAATATCAGCTCTATTTCCGGATAAAGAATCGTGAAATAGAACAGTTGAGCAGTCAAAATAAAGGTTTATCATTGCCTTTCCAGGAAAAAATATCAACAATCTTACTCCGTTTTGGATTTGATGAAATGACGAGCATAACTTGAAATACATCGCATCATTATTTGGACACTCAAACAAGAAAGGTTAGACTTCAGTTTGAACGAAACTATTTGAGTTGAGATGTTTCAAAATGGAAAACGGTATTGTTCAGTGGGGAATCCGCATTAAATCTGTTTGATTCCGACGAAATGAATAAGACGATCGGTTAGTACCAGGTTGAATCCACGGTATCACAAGAAGACCGTTAAACGTGGCGGGGGATGCTTGATTGTTTGCGGATTCTTCTTTGGAAAAAGTATGGGACCTCTTCATCACATTGATGGGATAATGAATGATGAATGTATCGAGAGATTTGGGAAAATGTGATAAAGACTGTATTCGATGAAATTTGGACACACGCAATTGTTCGTTATTTTTAGCGTGTGGGTAAACATTATTGAAATTTTAACTGAACGGATTTCATTGTGTTGTGTTAATTGTGTAATGAGTTTCGTGAAAATCCGTCGAGTGATTTCAGTGATGGCTTCGAATGAAGAAATAGTGCGCCAACAAATTTTGGGCACTCCCTTCGGTTCTCATCGATGGATCGGAAAACAGCTCGGAATCGCACATTCAACCGTATCTCATGTGATCAAAACGTTCAAAAACCGTAAGACAACCAAGCGGAAAAATGGTAGTGGCAAAAAACGTGGCACATCAAATCCGGAGAAGGCCAGGATGGTATGGAACCAATTTAAGCGTTATCCCAACATTTCGATCAGGGATGTTGCGAAAAAGGCGAAAGTTTCAGTTTGTTTTGTGCAGAAAACAATGAAACGTTCTGGATTACATGTGTACAAGCTCCAGAAGGCACCGAACCGGAGCGATAAACAGAACTCGGTGGCCAAAACTCGTGCAAGAAAACTGTACAGGGAGTGGCTCACAAAACCGTTCTGCATTGTGATGGACGATGAGACCTACATTAAAGCCGACACCAAACAAATGCCAGGACAGGAACACTACGTCGCCACCTCTAAGTTGGCCGTTCCGGAGAGTGTACGGAAGAAGAAACTGTCGAAATTCGCCAAAAAAATCCTTGTCTGGCAAGCGATCTGCGGATGTGGCAAAATGAGTCAGCCCTTCATCACCTCTGGGACCGTCAACGGACAAATCTACAAGGACGAATGCCTCCAAAAACGACTTCTGCCCTTCTTGAGATCTCACGATGGCCCGACACCGGATTTGGCCGGATTTGGCATCTTGCCACTATGCCCGGCCCGTCTTAGACTGGTACAAAGATAATAATGTAGTTTTTGTACCAAAAGACGTCAACCCTCCAAAAACTCCGGAACTTCGCCGAATTGAAAAATTTTGGGCAATCATGAAGGCAAAGCTCGTTAAAACTCCAAAACTGATAGAAAATGAACTTGAACTAAGAAAGTGTGGTTAAAAGTAAGTAAGCAAGTCGGTCCTATCATTGCCCAAAATTTGATGAAAGGGGTCAAGGCAAAGGTGCGGGCATTTGGGTTGGGAGAAGAGGTTCAATAAACCAATGATGTCAAAACTTAACCATTGTAGTACTTTATTTTCAGAAAGTTTGAAAAGAATCGGGCTCAAGGAAAATTTTTGGTGACTTATTTTGTGTGTCCAAATTTCATCGAATACAGTCTTTATTACGTTATTGCGAAGAGGATATGCCACTGATTTGGAGGTATCAACAAGACAATTTTCCTAGATTACATGCAAAATTGCCAAACATTGGTTCCTAGATCACAAAATTGTAAAGCTTAAGTAGCAATAGGATTCTACTTCAGTGTCTAGTTTGGCTACATGCTGTCACGATAAAAACGATAGTCTTTGCGTAGACTGATCCTCCGGATGGTGCTTTTGTTGGAATTGTATTTTATGGCAATGTCACCATCCGAGAGTTCTGAGTTTGCTCTAATTGTTCTCTATACCTTCCAATGCAGTTGCCGATTGGAATTTCCACTACGACGCTTACTGTAGTCCCTCTGAACAATAGTTTTCCACTCAAGGGGCCGTTTGAGGACGCTGCGCACGATAGATTTAGTCAAATTCACGATTTCACAATTTAAGAACCTAACTGCATTTGATTTTCAACTAGGGTACCAAAATTAATTTCCTTCTATTGGCTTCCAACTGTAAGAACTTATTAATTCATAATGAATGGTAGCAAACCTTTTCCTACTGAAAGAGTTAAGGCTTACCAAACAATCTGCCGTCGAATAATTCGAGAGCCGACCATTAAAGGCTGACAAAAAGTAAATTGGTACGCCCCTCGCACGCCGCTAACACGCCTCTTGTATTGGAAATCGAAAACCTTTGATAGTGGTTTGTTTACACTTCTATGGAGAACAACCGGTTGCAAGTTTGATCAAAGTAGTCGATTGCGTTCAAATGGAACTCAAATGAAGGAAAAATATTGTGCACAAACACCTGGAAAATCCGGAGTGGTCTGGTTCTAAGCTGGCTACAATGCTTTAGATGCCGAAAACAACAGTTTGTCGAGTGCTCAAAACCTACAAGGAAAGCCTCAGTGTGGAAATGAATCAGCGGACCTACGAAAAAACTCGAACCAGGGATCGTCACCTGCGCTGCAAGGTGTTGAGGTGCGTTAAATCCGGCAAAGGGTAAATGCACCCTTCTTTTTGCGGAAATGCTCCTTAAACTTTGGAAAAATGCTCCTTAGATGCGTTTGCCCGGTATAATGCAATCGGATGTATTAACCTTCAGGTTAGCGCTTTCCGGTTGTTTTGACGGGTCTTAAGTTTCTTCAAGATTGTATTGTGTTGACGGGTCTTAAGTTTCTGAATTTAAGAGTCGTCAAAACGAAATTAAGACCTGTCAAAACGAAATCAAGACTCGTCAAAATGAAATTTAAACTCGTCAAAACTCCATAAAAGATTGCGGAGCGAAGCTCCGCTATTCAATCTTGAAGAAACTTAAGACAAAACAACCGGCAAGCGTTAACCAGAAGGTTAATACCTCCGATTGCATTATACCGGGCAAACGCATCTAAGGAGCATTTTTCCAAAGTTTAAGGAACATTTCCCCAAAAAGAAGGGTGCATTTACCCTGCTGCCGTTAAATTCAACCCCGGTCTTTCGATCTGAGATGTGGCCAGAAGGTACAACGTCAACTTTCAAACGGTGTGGAACATCCTTGCCAGGGAAGCATACAAGTCGTACAAAGCCAAAGCATACAAGTCGTTCGGGGCCAAAAAGCGTGCAAGGCTCTTGTACGACCGTGTTTTGACGAAACAAAAGGGCTGCACTTTGATCGATGACGAAACATTCGTCAAACTTGATTTCAGGCAGCTTCCTGGTCAAAAGTTTAACATCGCAACTGGACGTGGGGATGTGCCGGGAAGATTCAAATTCGTGTTTGTTCGCGAACATTGTTTGTTTGACAAGTTCGCGAGGAAGGCCATGATTTGGCAAGCGATTTGCAGTTGTGGCCTGAAAACGGAACCATTCGTCACATCCAAGCAAGCATAGGGACAAAGTCATCTTTTGGCCCGGTTTGGCCAGCGGCCACTACTCCAAGGTGGTTCTGGAGTGGTATGCAGCCTCCAAGATCGATTTTGTCCCCATGCTAATGAATCCTCCGAATTTCCAGGAATGTCGACCAATCGAAAAGTACTGGGCAATTTCAAAGCAGCGACTTCGACAAATCGGCGGGGCAGACATCCAGCAAATGAGGGCAAAATCGAAGAAATGCTTTGATTCCGTGTCCGTTTCCACTGTGCGGGCGCTGATGGGCCCATCAAGAGGAAGGTTTGAGATTTCGTGAGAAACTATTTGGTCTTATGGTGACTTCCTTCAATGCCACTTTGCCGTTTAATGCATTTACTGGAGGCAGAATGGTTTCAAAATGCTTTTTCAACTGAACAAAATAAAAAAAAAAAAAAAAAATCCAAAAACGATACAAAATACAATTTTTTACTGCTGGTGCCCCCTCGGGCGGAAAAAAAAAAAAAAAAAGTTTGAAGGGGTTTCATTAAAAATAAAAAAAAAAAAAATAAAAAAGAGGGGGTGTGGGATGTTTTTTGGGCAAGAAAACAATAGACACAATTTTAGGGATTTATTTTTTATGTTCGAAACTATGGCCTAATGTATTTATTACTTATTAAAACCAAACCAAAACCAAAACCAAAAAGGTAACCTAACCAAAACCTTAACAACAAAATCAACCAATTATTACAGTGAGAATAAAACTGTTTTAATGTGGATTGACAGATAGATCATACGTCAATCAAGATCATACGTCAATGTTATTTAAGTGTTTCAAAGAAGTTAAATTCTAATTTGTTCCGAGAAATTTTGTTATTGAGTAGTGCGAAAATAATTTAAAATGAAATGTCTGAGGAAGCAATAATGATTGTTTTAACGAGAAACCTAAATAATGAGACAATATTTCATCCACATATAAACCCAATATGGAGCTTAGAAGACCAACATTACATCCATATCCTTCGAAAGTATACATCTTCAGGAAGCAAATTCTTTTTAATTTTTCGTAGGTTTCATAAAAAACTGAACGTCTTATTGCGCTTAACTAAGCAAATGTACAACTGGTTTATTTTTTTTCCCGCTTTAATTTGTTGTGAAGAAAAAAAAAAAAAATAATCGGCCGATGGATATCAGGATGAATCAAATAACATTTTTGTTGGGTTACGGGGGAGCAATTTTTTATGTGGAAAAGAGAATAATTAAAAATTGAAAGAAAGAATGTTATATGATTTCAGTGTTACTACTATTTTTTTTTTTTAGAAATAAAAAAAAAAAAAAAAAAAAGGTAGGTAAGGTGAGTAACCTACCTACTACACTCGATGGTTCTTGTACTTGTTTTGACGTTGAATGTTTGGAACAATAATTTCGTGGACAGCCTTTAGCATTACAGCATACTGTCTTTCACAATTTTCATTTACGCCATATTACGCATAACTGCGTTCCTGAGTAACTGAGTGACCGGTATCGAAGGTAAATAATGATTGAATTAACTCTTCATTACTTCAGTTTTCCATTACCACAGCGCAATATAAACTGCGCCCCCTCTTTCCGTGCTATTTGTCGTTGTTGCTGCTATTGTGCAAATTACCATTAATATCCGAAGAAAAATAATCCCTTTATTATGAAAACAGCCGACTCAGCAGAAGGAGGCATGAAATAATGGCTTTCGGATAACATTAAAACATATTTCGCTCCTCCACTCTTATAACTGGAGCAATTCAACCATCTAATGCTGTTACTTTGAAGTTTTAATAAAAGTACTGCTAAGCAACCTGTAATGGACTTTTGAAATTTATTGAATAACTAATTACAGGTGCGTACCAATTTACTTTTAGTTATTGTGCGTACCAATTTACTTTAAGTCAGCCTTTAGAAGCGCTGTACAAAAATGAGCAGTGCGTCCAGATTTCAAGTGAATCAAGCATAAGTTTCAAATCTATACGGAACAGAATGCGGTTTATAGCAAACAATTGAGGCTTTGAGTGCCATTAAAAAATGCAAAGTCCTTCGTTACGATTGAAACACATTTTTCTTTGTTTCTTTTTTTACGA
Organism: Aedes koreicus; assembly: GCA_024533555.2. Classification (NCBI taxonomy): domain Eukaryota; kingdom Metazoa; phylum Arthropoda; class Insecta; order Diptera; family Culicidae; genus Aedes; species Aedes koreicus. The sequence continues at coordinate 115,583 of JAHHFK020005165.1, forward strand.
TTGAAAAACCTTTTTAATCATTCTTGCATATATTTTAGCAAATTCAGAAATAATCTCTCGATATGTGTCCACCATCATTCTCAATTACCCAGCACACCTTCATGCCTTCTAACATTGAAGCCTACGCCTTGCTGATGAAAGCTCTAAAAGAATCGTCACTTCGCCTTCGCTTCAACATACGCCCATATTGAATAGTCGAGGGGGTTCTAATCTGGACTACTTGGAGGTCAAATATCTTTCAGCCAAATTATACGTTCTCCTTCATCCAGGTTTAGAGCCCAAGCAACACAAAACTGACATCATTGGTTGCAGCTACTTGATTGTGACTTCTTTGGGTTGCATTGAAGTTAATTTTACATATTTACAACAAGTGTGCTGCTAGGGAGGTATGAGATGGAACAAACAAGATTCTTGAGTACATCGAAGTTTGCTTGACTCAACGGAAGCAGTTGATTCTTGAAAATGTCCAATGACTTGATTGAGTTGATTGATTGACTCAAATGACTTCAGTGTTCACTTTAACCGCTGCTTTTATGAAAACAAGAGTAGAGTTGGTTTGAATTCAACCCAAAATTTTACATTTTTTGGAATATCCTTGGGTGAAATAAACCTATCCGTTCGTGAATTGAACAGCGGATCAATCGAAGAAAGTTTTTGATCAAAGAACACACTGATCGATCGCTTTTTTTAAACTGAGACTGCAATCGTTTCGAGCGTTCAATCACCCTAGCCCTAGAAAGGGGGGGGCGTTGCCCCCCCCTAAGTTTTGATTTTATTTTTAGAATTTTATTATTTGTTTCAATATATTATTATTTATTTTTTATCTCTAGAAGGTTGCAAGGTAACTTGTTGCAATACAGTTGATGTTACTCCAATACTACTCAATTAAGTCACAATCAAGTCACTGTAACCAAATATGACGATTTTGTGTTGCTTGGGATGTTTGTCAGATTGCTCCTTTGCCTAAATAAAAAAGCCAAATTACGCGAAGTTGCCTCGATTTTGTAACAAGTTGTAGCAAAAAAGCGTAAAAAATTGACATCCATGAGAAAAAAGTTGTAATTATATAATAGTTTTTAAATAGTAACGAGTAACAATTTTATTACAATATTTTTCCTTTAACCTAGAACCCAACCTATGTAGCCTAAAGTATCTAAAAACCCCAAGCAGCACACAACAGTCAAAACTGGTTTCAGCAGCTCTATTGTGACTTAATTGAGTCACAGAGCAGTCACCTTTACTGGGTTGAAACAAATGTGCTACTAGGGAAATATCTCTTAATCTGTAATGTTAGCTATTAGATAAGCATTGATTGATTTTTTTCCCCGCTAGCTGAAAGTTGAAGAAGCTATGCTCAATAAAATGTTCAGTTCTTGGTTAATCAAAAAACTGAATATTCAAACCTATGCTATAGCTTTCAGAAGCCAAATAATACTAGATTAAGAAACACAGTTGATAGTTAGAAAAAGTATCAACGAAAAATATTTATTTGAACTATTCATGGCATGGGTCAAACCGCCCCGTTACCCCGCTTTCCCCGTTTTAGGGTACTGTAGTTTCGTATTATTGAGAATATATGTTGATCATATCTTACAGTTTGATTCAGCGTGTGAGAAGCAGAACAGCAAGCTAGTCAGAGCGAGAAGTTGCAGTTGTCTTATCCTATTCAAAGAATTTATCCGTTTTTATGAGCATGAGCAGGATAATGAGCATGATTAACCGCCCGAAGTTGTTATTCCGTTACTGCCAGTTCAGCTGTTATTACTCAGAAGATCAACAGATGATGCAAACATGGTCAATGTGTAAAACTGGTGATCCCAAACTAAGGCAATACCGGCGCTGGCCTCGCCCGAATGCAGGTCAAATAAGGAAAGGGTAGGAATGCGTTAACGTTTATTTGGACGTTTTATTGGAAGCCGAGACCACCGCCGCACTTCCACGAGAAATCACTGGGATTTTGGATGACAAGATTGGGTGGCAGCAGGGTTCGTTTTGGTAAACAATAAGCTGAATTCACGCTTCGTTTAGTAAAATATTTAAATACTAGTACCGATTTCTGATTCGAACCGATTACAACAGTAAGGATGCTATTGGGGCCACACACAAAGTGTAATGGTGTTTTTTCATCGGAAAAACAAGGTGATTTTTTATAATGTTGGAAATCCGATTTGATCTGAGTTAAACCAATAATAAGGATGCTATTGGAGCCACTCACAAAGTGTGATGGTGGTTTTCCGTTAGGAAAACAAGGATAATTTTATGAACGCTTGAGAGACGCTTTGTTGTTCTCTTACTGTGCTCACTCGATCACTCGTTACACCGAATTATAGATAACCGAAACAACACGAAACGCGCCATGCTCGATAGGAAAATAGTGCGTAATAAAGCATCGACACAACCTTTCACAGCCGATGCTCGAACCAAACTCTTTTTTCGTAACTTACAATTTTTACTACTGTATTCTACAATCTATTGCACTGCTGTAACTAATAACTGTATCAATCAAGTTGAAGTGTCTAATGAACAATCTATGCTAATCCATTAAAAATTGAAATTGAGGGATTTCGTAAAAATAAGAGTCCGTAGATGCATTTTGTGCCTTCTGGTAACTTTATGTTTCTATTGATATCCATGCTCATCGGTTTAATACCAACCGGGAGAGACTTGGCCTAATACAAATGGATTTCATTATCTCCAGTCCGCTCAACCAATCGCAACGTTTTGTGATAGATTGGACGGATTATTATAATTTGAGATAACTCCATGCAGATGTCTTCCAAGTTTGGCAGATCGACAAGCAATCGGTGGAGAGTTTAGAGGAAGACCGGAAGAATAAGCGATGGTTCTGCGCGTGTTTATAAACAGAAGAACCTTCATAACAAAACGAATCATCGGGTAAAATACATTCATAAGCACTCGGTTACTATTTTGCATGACAAAGGCATAAAACAAGAATAATGGAAATTCTTCAATCAAATTCATACCACTACAAGTCGAGAACACTCGTATGAACTAAGAGGAAAGCTACTATCAATGTCGATGTTCATTACTTCTCATTCCTAACTTGATTTCGAAAGAGTTGCTCTGCTGGCGAATTTAGTGCACAATATGGAAATTGCGCAACGGTTTTTTTTTAAATTATAAGCAGTCTAAAGCAGTTATTTGATTCATTTTATCCAGAAGTACCATAAATGGGCATTCGAAAGTTTTTCAAAAGTAAGTATAATATTTTCCAGCATGTAATTAAAAAAAAACAAGCAAACAAAACAAAACGAATGTTTTTTCATGCAGCTGAAATAACCATGAATAGAAAAATATGCAAAATGGTGGTATTTCTCGAATTTGAACAACAATTTTAATGTAATTCAATGATACACCGTTTTGGTTTCATACTACTCAGATACACATGATTGCTACATATACCATGTTTCGACAGAACGTGTTTCAGTTGGATCATATGAATTTCTTTTCGTCATTGATGAATAAAATTCCTTAAATTATTTTCTAACTACTCGTGTGTTAAGAATGCAAGTAGCAACAATTCAGCACCAAAAACACAGCTTGCCTACATGTGTGACTGACGTCGTTTTAAAAGGTTATGTTTGATGTTCCTTTTTAGAAAATATCAGATAAAATAATTATACTAAAGGTAAGCAAAGGGGACACAAACCATGAGCTATAAACCACCAAAACTCAAAATGTATGTTTGTTAAAAGCTAATCACTTATTATTTGAACAACCATTAAAAAAATATAATCTATTGAAACGGTGTGAGCATGGTGAGTAAAAAAAGGGTGTTTCTTCTGTGTAGTACAAACTGCAAACAAATTCGGTGGTTATTCTATACAATAATCCAACATGACCCGTTAAATGTTTGGCATTCAATGTGGTTTGATTTAAAAACATGGGAAAAATCGAAAGTTTTTAAAATCGTTTTTTTTTTTTATTCCAGAACAAGCCTAGAATTGTTTAATCTTGTTGCAAGAAACGGACGGGTATTGTCAAATACTTTGGGTGAGAGTAGAGAAGATAATCCACCCGCATTCAGGCGTAATGTCACATAAATGGGGCTCCATTCCCGCTCCATCTGTCGGAACATGAAAATGACCCTACTCTACTGGTCCACCGGGCGTTGTATTGTCCGTTAAGTGTCCGTTAATATTAATTGTTCAGTATGTGCAACCACTGGTTGGAGACGATGTTATTATCTCTCTCTCTCTCTCTCTCTCTCTCTCTCTCTCTCTCTCTCTCTCTCTCTAAAAAAAAACTCGCCCCCCCCCCCTATTTGAAATCCTGGCTACGCCTATGCTTTCAGATCTAAAGTAAGAAAATTAAAAGGGAGGGGAAAAATTTTAAAAGTATATGAGCACGATCAAACGCACCTTCTTTTGCCAGTCAAGATGGGGTATTCGTCCCTGTTTTGCCTATTCCTCATTGAGATAGTGTGGCAAAAGATTATGTTCTTGCTTCGAAATACTACTTTACAATGCCTTCCGCTCAATTTCAAACTGCTTCTATTCAATTTTCACGTCCTGCCGTGCTCGAACGGAACTATCAATACTTTTTCTTCACATCTTTGGTTGTTCACTACTGGGGTCCCATGATGTTGAGAAGATATTTCCAATGTCAAAACATTAAATTGAATTGTTTGCTTGCTTATATTATTTTTTGCAGTAAAAATAAGGCTTACATTCAATCATATTCCTTTTCTTCTAAATTAAAAATATATTTACATAGCTCGAAACAGAAGTGTAAATGACTGTTCAATATCATGCACATAAATTTGTCGTCACAAGACATATAAGTTCATCAAAACAATACATATATGTTGTAGGCAAATGCCATCTGATGTAGACATTTCATTATCATTGATTAAGTCTTGAAACATCTGGACCCACTGTTTATTTTATGGCAGTGTTCCTAGTGATCAGATTTGGAATGTTTTGACAGCAAGTTTGTTTTGAAATTTTTCTGAAAAGTTCTACACGATTCATTTTGTTTCAACGAAGTTATACTCGATTGAAGCCACGAACCGAAAATTAATTTTGAAAGCCCTTTTCGAAAATCCGACGTGGTCAAGTTAAAAAATCGTGAAGTCGTTGAAATTGTCCAAGTCGACCGTGTGCAGCGTTTCCAGACATTTTCGTGAGTGCCATACTATCGATAGACAGGATCATAGCAAGCGTCGTAGTGGAACTAAAGATCGGAATTTGCCTTTGAAAGTGTTGAGGACAGTTAGGGCACACTCAGGGCTGTCAGGTTATGATATTGCCCAGACATTTAATGCCAGTCAAAGCACCATTAGAAGGATTCGTCTGCGAGAAGGATTCCGATCTTTTCAGGCCAGTAAACAACCAAACAAGATACTGAAGCAGAGTTTAGTGGCCAAAAGAAAAGTCTGGAAGTAGTACAATGAGGTTTTCATATGAAGTACGAAGGATGCATTCTCATTGACGAAGAAAAATATCTGAAGATGGACAATTGGCAGCTTCTCGGATTGTTTAGCCAGATTAGCCACTGGTCGAATTGATGTCCATAGCAAGTTAAAATTCGTTTTTACCGACAGATTCACAAGAAAGCAAATGATCTGACAAGGTACTTGCAGCTGCGGACAAAAAATCATGTTTTCGTGACAAAAAGCCTATGGATTCCAAAATGTACGGAAGAATACGGTTCATTAGACCTGTAAAGTTTTGGCCTGATTTGGCAAGCTGCCACTATAGCGGAGAAGTACTACAGTGGTATCTAGACAACCGGGTGGATTTCTTCGAAAAGGACATCAATCCACCAATCTGCCCTCAATTCTGTTCAGTTGAGAAATATTGAGCAATTGTCAAACAGAGGTTGAAGAAGAGTGGAAAGGTTATTCGGGATGCAACAGAGATGAATAGTTGGCCAAAAAAAAATGACCTTCATGTTTAGAACCCAATATTTTTATTTTATAAACATAGTTCCGAGATAGATCCAATAGATAGATTCTTTGCATCCAAATATTAAATGACTCAAGCTTTCTTCCTTTACGTACGATTTGTCGCGCCATGTTACCAGTCACGTCCACCCTGCGGGCGCTCTTCACCGCCACTGTAATGCAACTAAGCAAACTATTTACCGTTGTTGAATAATTTTTGTTCACAATAATATACAATCAAGCGGTCAACCGTGCAATTGAATCAGGTTTTGTCAACGAGCATTATACCACAACGAAATACATCTACCGTGACAGATTGGCAGATTGGAAATTATTCATTATGTTCAGTTTCGACCGAACCCGGTACAAGCGGTAGGCGAAAAATCGCACAATAATTTCGTGTTGCACCTGCATCAAATATATATGATTAGGGTGATTCAAAACATCGATTCAGCTATACTCTACTCAATTGATTAAATATAAGCATTGCGCTTCAAGTTTATGTGGGAATCAGTATGAAATAATCAAACTTATTCTTCTCAGATTTTTCACCAATAACACATGAACATTTTTGTGATGTGTGAACGTGCAATATACTGAAAAAAAAATACTAGTACAATGAGAACAAGAAAGTAAACTTTTCTCATTGAGTTCGGTTTGAATTCGCAACCAAAAAAGCTCACATTTGGGTTGTTCTCCACAGTATGAAAAATGGAATTGATTAACTGGTGGTGAATCAAGATTGTGAACTGCCCTAATACAGGATCAAATAATAAATGATGGTGTTTGTTCGGTGGTTTCCTGATTGTCGGAATTCCTGAATAATCCGCTCGAGAAAATAACGGCGTTTTTGCCAGGATGGGAAAATGATAATGTAGGTTACTATTATTGTGCTATCAATTATCTCTTTGGTGGTAACCAAAGCGTCCACCGATCCAACGAGGAAAATCAACGTTTCAACACCTACAGGACAGAAACATCGTTTGAAAATGTCACACCAGCCACGCCGATAGAATTTTTCGGTTTATGAGTTGAATACAATGATGATTAAAATAACTTTTCATTCATAAAAAATTCATCTAAATCTAATTGATTTGAATGCAAATCATCTTTGTCGTTTCACTGGCGGTGAACAGATAGAAAGATACATATAATTTTCTGCGTTATCTAATGCACATAAAGGGAATGCTAGATTTTGCATAAATTAATGGGATCTTTCATTTAAATTTAAGCCAGATATCGCTGGAATCAAGTCCGTTGTATGGAAGATTGCCAAAAATGTTGTATGCTGTATGGAATATTGCTAACAATGACGTTGTTTACGCTTGCGGTGGCCTAAAATTATACGAAGGGAATATTTACGCGCCTGTTAAAATTCATTTTTTTCTGTGTATTTTTTGGAACCGACGAATGTTGATTTGAGATGCAGGAATGCATGCTCTCGTTGTCACCCACAATCGATCATATTGCGCATTGTAATGCTGCTCCAGCACAAACAGTTCCTCGTTCGAAAAAATGAAGTCGTGACCAACCGATTAATTTAGCTCTATTCAACCACTTATTGGTGCTCTCCTCTACCAACATTCACTACTGGCATTTTTAAATTGAAATAAAATAAATCCAATACAAACAAACGCATGATTCTGAAACAAAAACGACAAGGTCGGTCCTCGTCGAGTTCTTTTACCCGGAGAAAAGATTATTGTAAGGAACGATATTTAGATGTTCCCTATATCAGAAATAAATATTTACTACTACTGGCGTGTCGCCTTCTGTTGGCAAACATAACGGTTAGTTTGAATCGAATTTTAACAGGCGCGAAAAATTTCCCCTCGTTTGATTCCAAGCCAAAGGAAACGTAAACAACGAAATTGTTTGCAATCTTTCATGCGCCATGTAACAATGTTTGCAATCTTTCATGCAACAGACCAGATTCAGGCGTTATCTGGCTTAAATTTACATGAAATATCCCATGAATTTCTTCCAAATCTAGCATTTCCTCTATGTGCATAAGATAACGTATAAAATTAAATGTTTCTTTCAAACTGATTGTATATTCGACGTAACTAAAACTGCCATCACTGTTGGAAATTCGAGTTACCAACATATACCCACACACTTAGAAATTATGAATTTTACACGAGACATAATTCATGTTTGTAAAAAGTCGGGGAACGTAAAGAAAGATTTCGTGTAAAATTATGTCTCCTCAAACTGATAAATACGCAATTCGACAAAAGATATGTTTGATTGAACTTATTTTCTCATCTCTTTCAACTCATTCTTGGGTGCTAAAGGACGCTTGCATGTGTCGGTCTCAGGGGACAGAAATTTACATGATATTTTGGTAGTGTGCATATTTGTTAACGAATCCAATCAATTAAGGGCCGGTACATAAACCAGGTACTCATTTCACAGACCCCCTCCCCCGTCGTAGACTTTTCTCCAAACATTTTTTTTTGAAATTTTGTATGGAGTGTACACTTTCCAGACGAAACAAACCTACCCCCCCCCCCCCTCCCCGCAAAAAATCTACGTGGTTTATGAATAGCCCCTAATCAGTTTATTTGAAAAATATTGCCGTATGCGTGATAATGTTTGCAATTGTCAAAATTAAAGAAAAATGCAGAATTTCGGTTTCGATTTTTATTATTTATTCAAAGGGGTGATGTTTTTGAGAGTCTAAAACTATGTTAACCATCGATCGATTTTCCATTTCCTGCAATTACGGCCTCCTCACGCTTCCGGAACGCACGACAGGTTCTTATAATGTAGCCTGGTTTCATTTCTCTACACGTACGGCTCAATGTTTGTCTGAGGCTTGCTGTATTCAGGCCTTGGCCTTCATGAAGCGTCATACTGAGTAATCCAGCGAATTAAGATCGGGACTGGATGACTACCACATATCCTTCGCCCATAACGACAGAGTTCCTGCAACCACTACTGACTGCGGTTCGAGGTGAGGTGTGCAGCCCCATCTTATTGAAATACATTTTGGCTTTGGGTCATACTGCTCTTTGATCCACGGAAGAACATACTTACTTAAAATCCCGACTTTTTTCTCCGTGTTTACATTGTCACCACCCTGTAAAAAATGAAACACAGTGACAAAATGAAAAATTCGAGTCATCAATTTTTCGAAAAGGAGCAAACCTTCCTAATATTGCAGAATACTAAGATTCACTTCATCCGTTTGGTTCCCAATTGCTGAATTATCAAATTTTACGAATGTTCTGGAACTTACCATGAATACCATGACACGGTCACCCAGAGCCGTACATTGTTCTCCACGTCGCTTTGCTTCTTACATTTTATATACAAATGTTTTTGAAAAGAATCGTATGGCTTTAGGACGAGACTAATGAATTTACCATTTTATCGGATGTTCCGAATTCTTCAGGAGGCCATAAAGAGGCCATATCTCGAAAGTGTGGCCTGATACGACAACTTAGATAACATATTTGAAATCAGCGGCACAAAATTACTTGGAAACACATAACTTAGCTATGTAAATTCCATTTTTAGACTTTTGTATGGAATGGACTCACTGTGCGTCGGTATGACTACAGGTGATGTTTCTTTCCCCTACTTTTGAATGACACTTAGAACCGTCTTCTTCTCTGCTGATTGTAAGCTCAGACTTCGTTTGATCCGGTAGCAGTACTTACACTTCCGTTCGACAATGAAAACCGGATACGGTATGCGCACAGCAAAATCTAGCTATGGTTTATTAGCCACACCATTTGTATTCTCCGTACGTGGAGTAACGATTATGATATAGGAGGAGATGTTCGCTCATCACCATGAGGCCTCAAGAGTGGACAGTAATGTTTGCTAGAAATAAAAGATATGAAGAGAAAGTGTTGATAGTTCCGTCAGTGTACGGCATGTTGTCTAGCGGTTGTTTGTACACACTCCGTTTTGTTGCATACATGGCGAAGAAACTCTCTCCTTTTGGATTTATTTTGATACACAACGTCTGATTATTACTCAAATTCTCCTCATCTTTGACTTAGAGACATCGGAGAGAAAGACCGTAAAGTGTTGTGATGTGAGGCAAAGAATGCGTCGTTGGTTCGAGTACTACTATATCCAAGCCCTTTGCTCAAATTTTAAAATCTTTTATTCAATTTTTACAACATGCCGTACACTGACGGAACTATCAACATTTTTTTTCCATTTTTTTAATTTTTGGAAACATTATTGGTCAATTTTGGGGGTTTCTGGTGGTGGGGGGAACTTCTCTTTTTCGGTGGTTAATTTAAAGGTAAAAAAGTGGCGAAAGTTTTTTAACCTTTTCACATTTATGGTAGGTGAGTCTAAAACAACTTTTTTTTGAAGAAGGTAGCCTTCGTTCCTTGTTGTGTTATAATTATAGTAAAAGTATTGAATTAGAACTAATTTTTGTACGCCAGAAACTATGACACAACCACCATGTTCGGTCTTGGTATAAATAAGCAATGTCTCGGGAATAAAGCCACTCAGCGTCTTATAATATTCCTCCGGGGGGGGCGAAAAAAAAAATTGGGAAAAGGGGGGAAGAAGAGGGGAGGGGGGGTCCTCGATATAAAGGGCGAACACGAAATTATTGCTACACATTCAACAGTGCATAACTTTTTTACCATTGGGTAAAAATCAACCAAATTTTGCACACTTTCTCATTTATGTGTATTGTTTACATGCTGTCAAACTCAAAGTCGTGTTTTTCGATTCAACGAAAATGGAGGTGAACCAACGCGAGTCGATAGAACAAATTCTTTCCAAACACCTGGAATTTCCTGACCTGTCGCACCGGCAGTTGGGAAAAATGTTGAACATTCACCATTCAACCGTCTCCAGAGTGTTGAAGCGGTTTCAGGAGCGGTTGACGTTGGACCACGGGAAAGGAGCTGGAAGAAAACCGGGACCGGAGAACAAAAAGACGGAGGGAAAGGTGAAGCGGATGATTAAAGCAAATCCCAACGTCTCAAGCCGTGATTTGGCTAAAAAGATCGGCATGTCGCAGAGCTACGTCCAGAATGCAAAGAAGAGAGCTGGACTACATACATACAAGGTACAGAACTTCCCAAACCGCGATCAGCGGCAACAATCGACGGCTAAAACTCGGGCACGGAAGCTCTACGAGAAGATGCTGACAAAATATGGCTGCTGTGTGATGGACGACGAAACGTATATAAAAGCCGATTTTAAGCAAATTCCGGGGTTGGAGTTTTTCACCGGCAAGAGCAAGTTCTATGTGGACGACAAATTTAAGAAGAAGAAAATGTCGAAGTTCGCCTCCAAATATCTCATTTGGCAGGCCATCTGCTCTTGCGGACTGAGAAGTGAGCCTTTCGTGACAAAGGGCACAGTAAATGGCGAGATCTACAAATCTGAGTGCCTCGGGAAGCGCCTTTTGCCGTTCTTGCAGCAGCACGACAAAGCTCCGCTATTTTGGCCAGATTTGGCATCATGCCACTATTCTAAAAGTGTCCTGGAGTGGTATGAGGCCAATTCTGTCCATTTTGTTCCAAAGGACATGAATCCGCCAAACTGTCTGGAGCTGCGCCCGGTGGAGCAGTACTGGGCAATGATGAAGCGGGAACTTCGGAAGAGCAAGAAGACAGTCAAAGACGAGAAGGACATGTTAAGAAAATGGAAAAAAAAACTGAGAAACTGGTACCGGATGACACTGTAAAGACTTTGATGGAGGGCATCAAGCGAAAATGCGTTCAATTTTACACTCAAGGCTCCATCGATTAACTTTTCTTTTGATTTTTGAAGTAAATATATGTATAAAACTACCCTAAAATTTTGGTTTGATTCTAAACATTATAAGAAAATTGGCATGACATTTTCGGTGTCGCAATAATTTCGTGTTCGCCCTTTAGAACGAACGGCCAGCGATTGTAGGATAATCTCGTGTGGTGGGGATATATTTGGGAAAAAAAGGGGGGGAAATTTCGGTAAGGTTGGGTGGGGAAACTTCCGGATTAGGGGGAGGTGTGGACCATTTGTTTTTAAGGGATTGAGTGGGAGTTTTGGTGGGGTTTTTTTTTTTTGGCGGTTAAAGGTAACGGGGGTTAAGTTGTGTGTAGAATAAATACAAAACTAGACCAACCGTCGCCTGTGTCAGCTATTTCGTCCGAGTCCCACCTGCGTCAGCGAACAATAGACCGGCCATCGTCACGTGGTCCGGCACAAGCATCGGCCATCAACTGTCATCCACCGATCACCAACAGCTCGTCAAGTTCACCAGTGTAAGAAGCGCAGAAACCAATAGCAGTACTGGTGAGTCATCTTTTTTTGGAGTGTGGCGTCCAGTGAGGGCGCCACGGAGAATTTTCTTTGCCGACCATTGGTCGAAGAGAATAAGTTGCAAGGGCCGAATAAAAACACGTGTTTGATGCAAAATTGAAGTTGGGTGTCGGCCACGATTTCTCTATGTGGTAGTTTGGGAATGTCGCACCCAACCAATTAATGTTAGCCACCCGGGTGCCTCAAGATTTGCCGATACCGCTTGCCGCATCGTGATTTTCAGTCTTGGACAACAAAGCACAAGAGCACAGCACAATAGGAAAGTAGAAAAATACGCACAGTAGAATAGGATAGAGGAAATGGACAAGGAGGAGATAGAATAAGAATCGAAATGAATGTATGCTCAATGCAATAAATAACCTCCGTTTTATTTTATTCTCCGTGATAAATGTTATTGTTTTGTGTGAGTTGAAATGATTGTTAAAATTATTGTTCTTATGTCCTATTCAATTAGATTAGGAGGGAAATTGTGTTGCTTCGCGTAGTTCGTTAAATTATATGCGTGACGCCTTCCGTGTGATGCATTGTGCTGCGTTCTTTCAGCTGCGATCACGCCTCTGGCGGAATGTGTGTGAAGCTACCTATGATGAGAGCTTGACGTTACGTAGCGTCGTTTTAGGTTTGGATGTTCTCGTCCCGTGAGCTTTGATGAGGTATTTTGTTGATGCATTTGATTATGCTACATTGCTATAGGGTTTTTTAACCGTCCTATTTCGGTAGTAGTCAGGCTAGCTCGATCTCATATTTTCAGGAAGATTACAAATGGGCTCGCCCTGAGGGAAACTCATTCGGGCGAAATAAACACGGCACGCGGTCTCCTTTACACACGGAAAAAAAATCCGTGCCCGGATCCGTGAACTGCAGTCATGAATTCGAGAACAAGCAAAAATACACCGTGAACTGAATCACGTAATCATGAACTAAATCACGTTTTTAGGTAAAAATCCTGAAAACGTGAACTAGTTCACGGTCCGTTTTCATTTTCGTGAACGCTTTTGTTTCTGTGCAGGAGTGGCGCTTAAGCCGCGTGCTTATGTGAGATCGGCCAGTGACGGCTACAAGCAAAAGTTCACTTTCAGTGGTACTTAAAAAACATATTATTAACGTACAATCGACACTTTAGAACTCTTTTTTTTGCAGTTCAGGAATCAATATAAACCTATGTAAAATTCGTGAAAAAATGACGCAGCAGAAAAAATTAGCACGGACATTCAGACATCAGACATTCAGCTAATATGCTTTATAATCTTCAGACTGAAAACTCAAAATTTATTTATAAAGTGAGATTTGTAAATGAACCTCGTTGTTTCGATTTTACTTCGTAAAATAACCTCGATATTTACAATTTCGTTCTTGAAATTTTTTTGAAAGTTGAATAGTTCGTAAAGAAAAACCTTATATAAATGAGTTTGAGTGCATTGATTAATGCGATGGATGTACATATAAATGATTCAATCAATGACAATAATTAGAAATCTTAGATGAGAACTGGCAAGATGCTTTTTTTACAACAACAAATAAATAATTAACGCTTTTGCTTCATCACTACATAAAAGCATCCTCTATGTCAAGATCAATCAGATTATCTCAATTTATCATGAACCCTAATGAAACCTATACCCATCACCCCAACAAAGCATACCAACCTTTCGAGCAAAAAACGCCAAATGGTCCCTTACAAACCCATAAAACCTAATAATAATCCTCAATAGCCTGTCTGGAAAACAATCCTTTGCACTCATTTTAGGGCAATTCAAACCCTTACGTTCTCCTCCGGATCATCCACTCTGCGACCTATGTCCGACCTAAAGTCTCACTATAACAATTGATTCCTTGTTCCTTTCTCCCGCTGGCATTCGGAAAATTCTGAAAGGCAACCCCTCATTGGCCATTTGTTGACCTTATGGAAACTGAAAACAATCGCACCCATACTCATACGACATACCCACTTAGGCATAGAGAAGCAAATGAGAGAGTACAGGTCATAAAGTTGAATCAACAAGCATCACCATAACCGCAAAACCAACAGAAACTTCCACACCCTTCACCCCCTAGTCCAAAACGCGTTGGGATGTCACTCCACTCAGCCCCTCTTTTCTAGAGCACTAGCAGCTGAGCTGTTGATTCAAGTGATTAGGATCTTTTATCGACCCACACCCACGACCATACATTTGTGCGTCTGTTCGCAAACATCCACACCTCATTCCTGCCTGTGTGGGGATATTATGGGCTACACGGTAGAGTTCCGTTGTTGGCAAGATGCCGAAAATGGCTCTAATTTAAATTCACAGCACTCATACGGTCTCCTCCGCATCATCTCCATCCACCCTAGCTGCATTCAACAGATTCCCAGGTTCCTATGGATTCCCATATTGTGAAAGCAACAGGGTGGGAAATTGAATAAAAGACTAAATTATTTCCCTCAACTTCGTAGAAACCCATTTAAGAGACTCAATTTGAAATCCACACAGACGAAGTTTCAGAGTGGGTGTGTAAGAAAGGATCACGCTTCACGTGTGATCCAATCTGAAGTGGCGAGACGCTGTACGCTAGAGGGGGATCAAACTTTTCTGCTTTGTACCCGGTGTGGCGTCGATTCCAGTAGTTGTGAGTTTGTTTGCTTCGGGGAATAGGGTGGAGAACTTTTGCGGCATTGGGGTGCATTTCCGTCAAGCAAAAATATCAAAAGAAATCAATCATTTAAAATATAATGAAACTTTAAGCTACGTATGAAGTAATTAAATTTAGATGTGCTGGAAGTAAGACGGAAATAAGACCTTCACTCTATCTTACCGATAGAACATGTTCATCTTGCCATTTTTCCCATGCCCCCTCGAGGTTGAATGGTCCGCGTGCAGCATTATAAACATGGCGTTTTCACGACAAAAACGCTTTTATCCAAGATTCGGAAGAGCTGCTGGATACGATAGCGGATGACAATATGTGACACTCTATTGGAACGTATTGTTAATCGCATTCATGATATCTGGTTGCCTGGAATGGAGTGGGGTAGGGTGGAGATTGACTGAAGCGAATACTGGTACTGAGTGGCATGTATATTTACTCAGTTCGCTTTAACGGCCTCCAGTGCTCGTTTTGCCTTCTGTTGAATAATAGTGTACAAATTTCATCCACTCAGCATACTATTTAAGCGCTACAACTCCTCGGAAGCACGCCAGATTGCCTTTCTCAACAAGCGCGCGTGCCCGGAATGCTTGCGGGTGTAATTACATTAAAATTTTCCACCAACTTCACCTTCCTGACCACGAGATTCACTCACCGCCGTCCACCGGTTTAGAAGAAAGCTCATTTCCATTCTTTGCTATGTTTGCTTAGGCTGGAAAATGTGGATCCCCGCCAAGTCTACGTGCTCCAGCTTTATAAGCGATGCAAAATTAGTGCTGGTGCAGCTACCAGTTCGAATACGTGAAATTCCTCAAATAACTTTAATCACCTCCGTTCGCGTGATCATGTTCCTGCTAATAACGCGGGCAAAGATTGTTTTCTTCGGAAAATAAAGTTGCCAACAGTTCAGACTAATTTGAAACCTTTTGTTTTAAGATTTTCTTTATTGTCTGGGGTGTCACGCTATACTGAAGTGATATCCTGTTGTAGCGAGAGCGTAACAGATGGATGTGAAAATATAATCCCACACGCACGTACAATTCAAGGGCGAATACATTAATCATTAGCCATCAGAAGCAGAGCGAATGAAAATTATGTGCAGGTTGGTGGGTTTTTTGTTCGGTGAGTCGGAAAATCATTAAAATGGTGTTTCAATTTTGTAAGTAAGAAACATTTTTCGTGAACATTTATTGTTTATTCACAAGGATAATCAATCTAAACTGATCAATATATGCTACATCATTCAAATATAGGGTTTAAGAGGTTACAATGGAGTACCTAAACAACGATGATTTAATTATAATATAAAATCCATTGAAGTTACAATTATATCACATTTTCTTCTATAGCCTGTTCACGTTAAATTTCGGACACTAACATAATGTTAGCAAAAACATTCTAGACATTATTCTACAAAACCGACTGTTTATTTCAGTACTAGCTGAACCCGGTGCGAGCTTTGCTACGTTTGCAACTAAATGAATAAAAATATAATAGAACTGGCGCTTTTATGGGTTTTTTTTTTATTAGGAATGATTTTGTTCAAATATTTTCGTTTGCTAATGTGTGTTATTTCTGCAAAGTTAAACGTAGGTGTGTGTTTTTAATGATACTCGCGGATCGTTAGTTTTTAGTTAGTTAGTTAGTGTTTCTTTCTGTGTAGAAGCATTTCATGGACAAAACATTTATCTTCAAACTACGCCGTATCCTGTCAGTTTGAACGTCGTTTTTTCTTTCAAAACCTTAGATTAACTTCTTGTGCATAATGCAACACTAAGAGTAACTCAAGCGTACCCCATTCTTGTCTAAAAAGGGATTCAAACTTCTATCAGAACATGCCGCTAACCCGAGAAATACACTTCAGTGAGGGGAACGTACTCGAACCACCATAAAAAAAATCCTGCCTCCAAAACCCCCACATGCCAAATTTGGTCCCATTTGCTTGATAAGTTCTCAGGTTATGCAGAAATTTCTGTTTCATTTGTATGGGAGCCCCCCTTGCAGATAGGGAAGGAATCTCGAACCATTATAAGAACTTTCTCCAGCCCCAAAAACTCATGCATACAAATTTTCATAACAGTAGGGATAATTCTCATGTTTGGTTTAAATTTGTGTTTCATTTGTATAAAAAATCCTCCTTCTAGAGGGAGGAGGGGTCTCAAACTACCGTAGAAACATTTCTTGCCTTCAAAAATATCCATATGCTGAATTTGGTTCCATTTGCTTTATTAGCTCTCGAGTTATGCTGCAAATTCTGTTTTCTTTTGTATAAGAGCCATCCCTTCCTGATGGCAAAGGGTAAATGCACCCTTCTTTTTGCGGAAATGCTCCTTAAACTTTGGAAAACCGATACTTAGATGCAATCAGAGGTATTAACCTTCTGGTTAGCGCTTGTCGGATGTTTTGACGGGTCTTAAGTTTCTTCAAGATTGTATAGTTTTGACGGGTCTTAAGTTTTTGAATTTAAGAGTCGTCAAAACGAAACTAAGATCCATCAAAACGAAATTAAGACTCTTCAAAATGAAATTAAGACTCGTCAAAATGAAATTTAAACCCGTCAAAACTACCTAGAAGATTGCGGAGCAAAGCACCGCTATACAATCTTGAAGAAACTTAAGACCCGTCAAAACAACCGACAAGCGCTAACCAGAAGGTTAATACCTTCGATTGCATTATACCGGGCAAACGCATCTAAGGAGCATTTTTCCTAAGTTTAAGGAGCATTTCCACAAAAAGAAGGGTGCATTTACCCTGCCGCCCTTCCTGATAGGGTTCTCAATCCACCATAGAAAAAAATTCTACCTTCAAAAACAATCACATGCCAATTTTTTTCCCTTTGCTTGATTAGTTCTCGAGTTATGCAGAAATGTGTGTTTCATTTGTATGGCAGCCCCCCTTTCAGATAGGGGAGAAGTCTCGAACCATCATAAGAACCTTTTCCGGTCCCAAAACTCATGCATACAAAGTTTCATAACAGTTTGGTTATGTTTATGGTCATGTTTGGTTTAAATTTGTGTTTCATTTGTATGGTCAATCGGTTCAGTAGTTTCCGAGTCTATAAGGTTCAGACAGCCAGACAGACAGACAAACAGAAATTCATTTATGTATGGTATATAGATGAGAGTCATAGAGTTAGTATATATTACAGTAAAACAGTTGATTGAGATGTTAATCCTACTTTCTGTAGAATTCGCGAACATTATGTGGTACCCTGCCAGTAGATTATCAGTATCCTCAGGTACGCTAGTGGTGGCGATTCTCCATCTTCTCTTGAAATTGTCGATCCCATTTGCTTTCTTCTTAGTTTCAAAGAGTTTCCGCTTAACCAGAGCACGGAATTTTGGTATCGATAAAGTTCTAGGCAGTTAGATTGGCTATTTTCGGCACGTAGTTGACCTCATGTGCTTTATACCATTCCAGGACGGATTTTGCATAGTGCCAAGAGGCCAAAACAGAACTAAAAAGACTTGGCTTCTTCAACCAAAACCGCTTTTGGAGACATTCTTTCTCTTACACATCCTTATTGATATTGGCGATTTGTATTTATAATCGTACAGGTTTGAGGTGAAGGGTCTAAGATTGTTACGAAACTTTGTCCAAGCGTAGGGTTTATGGATATATAATCAAAAAACAATATTAAAAAATTCAAGGTTGCCAGTATTCCTGGCCAACGGCAATTGAAGTTTCCCTATTCTCCCGAACATCATAACTTCAAATAATCATAAATCAAGAACGATTCATCGTAGAACTAAGTTTTTATTCCAAACTATAATGAAATTTACTCAAAAATTTGGAAAAAGCATTTAAAAAAAAAATACTACAGTAAACGATTTTTTGTTCTGAAAATCCGGAAAAACCATTTTTTGGGCCATGAAAAAATTTGATATTAACCCATAAACTTAGATTGGTGAAATTATTGCGATGTGCTATAACTATAGGAACTGAAAACTATAGGCTCGTCACTCGTCTTCATACAGAAATGAAAAAGTTCCAAAAACTGTCGTTTTCTTGTTTGCCCGTACGTTTCTCAAATGGTTGCTCGGTTTGTTTCCCAATCGATCGGTGGCCGCTAGGTAGCTCTTTTTTTCAAATAAGTGCGTTTTTGAAGGCTCAACTGCAAATCCAAAAACTGCAAATGCAAAATTGTTTCTACCTGCTTGATCAAAGGTTTACTATGTCATGAACACTCGTGACTTTGGGTGATGAAGAAGGGGGGGGGGGGGGGGGGGGGGATTGAGTGGGGCAGCATGTGCCCCATATTGGCATGGCATTCTATATCCAATTTAAATTTAATTATATATTATATTCAAATGTGTTTCCTTTGTAGCGATTATACTACTCCTTGTCCGACGCTTGGAGGCGTTTATGGTCAAAATAAATAAACACATATTTGTTCAGTACTAATGAATCATGTTTTTATTGCGTAAAGTGCGCCAAATTTAAATTATAATGTTTTGAAATTGGTTATTTCTTTTCCACATCATGGGATCCCAGTAGTGAACAGCTATTTCTGCTAGAATCAAAGATGTGAAGAGAAAGTATCGATAGGTTCGATAGAGCTCGTCAGGTCATGAAATTGAATAGAAGTAGGGGCATGGTTCATAAACCACGTAGACTTATTTTTGAAAAACTCAGAACCCCCCTCCCCCCCACGCAGACTTTTCCCCATACATTTTTTTGAAATTTTGTATGGAGCGTAGACTTTGGTCAAACCCCCCCTCCCTCCTAAAAAGTCTACGTGGTTTATGAATAGCCCCTAGTTTGAAATTGAGCGTAGGGCTTTTGTTAGGCATTATTTTAGAGCAAACGCTCACAATTTTGCCACAGTTTCTGAAGTTAACTGCCCCATTTGTACGATAGTAAAAAAAATCCCCTATTGCCGTAACTTTTAGATATTCCACCGTAGTTGTGGCCTACCAAACCACATACTTCATGGGGAATTTAGACAGCTTCTTTGTCTGAAAATACTCGGTAACGGCGTCTTTGCATTGCGATATAAAAAACCAGACCCGGAAGCTGTTAAAAGTCTTCCAGCACATATATTTCGTCGTCCATTATGGTACAAGATTTTTGTTTTGGAGTGAAATTCTGCTTGTCATCATGGTTGGGCACCTTTTTCACTTTTTATGCTATCATTTCATGCCTTTGCTTTACTTTTTGCATACATGATTTTGATTTTCCAACATTGCGAGCCACATTTCGGACCGAAATTTTGGGATTTTTCTCAATAATGGCTACCACCTTCTTGCCTGTTTGGTGGGAGCATTCTTTTCGGTATGATCTGCTTTCAACCTGTCGGCTATCTCGTCATCGGCTGTCAAGCCATCGGTCGCCTAGTCACCAGCTGCCAACTAATCCATCACTGAGTGCCTGGCTTGCTCCGATTAGCTCCAATTGCTAGGCTGCCAAGCTTATGGCCCATTAACATCTTCATTCACATTCTTCTAATGTTTCCCGACGATATTGGCGTCACGAATGTATGAATGTGAATAGTTGTTAAATATTTTACTCGAAACAAAATGCCACTTTCGTTTGCGTATAACTTTTCATTGCATGAATAAAAATTGATAAGACAAAATTTCGTCACATTCTGTCAAGTGATTATCGAGATGGCCTCCAAGCAAGAAGTGTTTCGACAAAAAAAAATTTGGGCACCGTCATGTTCATGACTTAGAGGTAAGGAAGGCGCCTAACCGAACCGATCAACAGAATACGGTGGCCAAATGCCGCGCCAGGAAACTGTACCGCGAGTTGTTGTGCAGCCGAAATGCATCGTCATGGACGACGAGACATACATTAACGCGGACGCCAAGCAGATCCCCGGCCTGGAGGTTTTCGTCGACAAGTCCCGCCGAAGAAGCTCCGGAAGAAGAAGGTCAACAAATTTCCCAAGAAGTACTTGGTGTGGCAGGCGATCTGTGAGTCCGGTAAATTCAGCAATCCGTAAATAACGACCGGCACCATTAACGGCCACTATGTTTTGGCCGGATCTGGCACCGTGCCATTACGCGAAATCGGTGATGGAGTAGTATGAAGCCAGCGATGTTGTTCACCAGAACTTCACCCAATAGAAAAATTCTGGACGATTATGAAGGGCAACCTCCGGAAAACATGGAACGTATTCAAAAACGACAAGTATTTGAAAAAAGATTCGATGAAAGTGTGCCAGAAAGCTGGTGCAAATGTTGCACAGTTTTTGGTGGGTAGCGTTAATTCCCAGGTGCGGGCATTTAGCCTAGAAGACGAGGTGAATTAACAAACTTTGCAAAAACAAGGCTAATATGTGTTTGTTTATTCAATGAGAGTTTCGAAAATATCCGATTTAAAATGATTTTTTAGTGATCATTTTTGTCTGTTACATTTATTTCGAGTACAATCTTCAGTAGAGAAATAATATTAGTAATTTGCTAATAATAGTTCACATTCATGCTAACGTGGCGGTTTACATTGTCGGCTTATGCATTGTCGGGAAATAAAAGCAAAGATTTCAACCCAAATTGCTATTAACAACTAGCTCACACGTTACTACAGTTCATTTCTCTACTCATTGTTTCATCAAATCAGCTGCTTGTCAACTGGCTTACACCGGACAGTAGTTTATTTTGCTCCTCAACGTTGTGATTTACTGGCTGCCTGTAAATCCACCTGCCTATCAATAGGCTGTTTTCTTTCGGCTGCTTAGCAACCCAGTAACACGAAATGTTTAACTGTATGCATTTTTGCTTTAAAATGACAAATAATAATGTTGCCCTTCCGGTGATTGAACACTTTTTAGGATACTACTATAGAATTGAAATAGCGCAGAAGGTGGAGCCTGTGAAACATAATATAAGTTTGAGAAGGGTCATAAACAATAAAATCTTAGGCTTCAGTAAAAGAAATAATTGTCGATTTTCAAAACGGTTTTCATGAACTACTAGGTTTGAACCATGAACTCTAAGCTTACTAGATCGCTCTTCTTACCACTCGATCATTTCAACATGTGAGAAAAAGAACAATTAGAATCCTCTTAAGCCATACCATCATAATATAAACTAGCGCCAATGTGATAGGGGACATGATTACTCATTTTAACATAGGATAATTCAGGCGTAAGAAAGTAAGCTTTTGAATTAAATGGATTTACATACTTTGATGATCGATTGATTAAACTTCAGTTTTTCCTAATACGTCATCATGCTAGCAATTGTACCCGTGCAAATAATGTTCGATGGTACAAGAAATAGGCTACAGCAATATTTTTTTTTTTTTTTCATCATTCTGGCATAGCAAAATTAGGTTCTTGAATGTTTCAGCGGTAAACATAAATGTGATATAAATAGATATTTGATAGTTTTAAGTCTTAGTTAAAAATATCGGAACAGTCATTCGACGTCAAATACAACACGAACAAAACATACCTGACTAGTTGTGTTGGCATTTGACATTTCAAAAATATGTTTGTTTCTTAATATACGGAAGACTTGTGTTGCTACATTTATGCAACATAATATGCAAATAAGCATGATGTCAGATGTAAACAAACATGTCCCAACTTAAAAATATCAAACACATATATGACAAATCAATAAGTCATAAATGAATCTAGATTCGAAATGCATGAAACGTTCATGTACATGACTAAACTAGTCAAATTGTACTTGTATAGATCTACAGCATGACATATGGAAAAAATAATTTTTATATTTATGTTTTTGGTGCTACTTGGGAACCAGCTGCCAGCCTAGCTGCTTGACCACCGTTGGCTACCAATCTACTTCTTGGTCCACGCCGCTTATATCAGATCCAAGACTGTCGAACGAATAAAACTTTCGGTGCATATGAGGCCTTGATAAATTGAAATCTATGTTAGTAGCGAACAGTGCATTTAGTGAATTTTGTATGCAAAACATAATTATATGGCACTACCTGTTACTACGAGAACAACATAAATTGTTAATTTAAGATGATGTGTAAAAGGATTTTAGATTTAAGAAATTAAATTTTTTTTTTTTTTATATAGTTTACTATCGAGAACAACATTAATTGTTCATTTCAAAATATATCCCAAGTAACAATATTAGTTTTATTCCAGCCGTATAGCACTCCTCCCGGCTTTGTTGATAAAGCTACATTCAAAACTGTTTTGTCTACAAACACCTCCTCTATGCTTCTTTAAAGCCGAAAGTGACCCACTATATAGACGGCTGTGGAAATAAGTTAATAAGAGCAAACAGATTTTGAAAATGTTCTAGTCAAAGATGTTATGACCACTTGAAAACCTTCATGAAACCTTTTGGCTGCCATGATATGGCCAAATGGTCACAGCTGTCAAACTTCTTTGTGATGTCGTGGTTGGTTTTGTTTTTCTGCTTTGCTCGATTCTCTTTTTTTCTGATTCTGATAAATAATATCTAAGAAAAAAGTCGGTAGTGTTGCGGGAAATTTTGTTTGATAGCAAAATATCCAAAACAAATTGAGTTTTTACAGCGTATCATGGTAAAAAGAAAACTAAATCAAATAAAGTCGATAAATTAATCATGAATTTCCTGAAAATTTGATGGAATCTAGTAAGGTTATCTTAAAAAAAATTCCAATCTACAGTCCATTTGCATTACATTTAAAATTTAGCGCATTTATTTTTCCACGGTTTAAAAGTTCAGTTATTTCTCATATTTCAATATGGCGATTGAAAAAAATCACAGTTTTGCCAACAAGCACGGAACGGAAGGGTAACATAGAACGATTCAATGACACGAAAAGTGAAAAATTTGTTGTGTAAAAAGTATCTCGGTTTTATTTGTTTCCACTCATTCCATTTTTATAGTGTTGAAGAAACGTCAAATCAACTGGTATAAGTGGTATATTTGCTGCCATATGATCATCACAGTATGCTCTGGTTACTTGAAAAAATAAACAACAACACTTAATTTTGTGATTTTTCCATTTTATTCTGTAATAATCTCAAAAAAAATATACTATTACTACTTACACCTTTGAATTGTTGGAATAAAATGTTCGGAGCACGCGAATATACGGTTGCTATCGTGAACACTCGAACCAATAAACTACAACCAATTCTGCCTGTTTTCAAATCCCCAAGAAGTACGAATTCTGTAATAAATTATTCTTAATACATTTATAATTCACGTATCTCTTAGCCAATGCAAAAAAAAGACACATGGTTGGATGCTGATGTGCTAAATCAATTCAAAATAGCACAAGTTTCCCCCCCCCCCCCCCCCATTATTCCTTGTTTTTCCGTGCTTCAGTCTCGAAAAAAATACTTCGAGAAATGTCATAACAACAAAAATCAAGGGTTCTAAATCACACACATGAAGTATAACAAAAACGCAGATGACGTCACTACAATAACCAGTTGGGAAAACAATTCGTGTGCAATATAGAGAACGGTGAATTAATGCCAATTTCTATCTCTTGCTGTACAGAACCACGATTCGCAAAATAGCAAAAGCTGCTTTTCAAACTGACTCTAATTAGATAATATGAATGAGTCCTAAAATGGCATTTTAAAACATTATGTTACGAGTTCATAAAGTTGAAATAAAACCTTTGATAGGAGTAAAAGGAATTAGAGAAAACAAGGTTTTAAGATCGTTGTTAATAAGCTAAACCTGACCAAAACATGAAACCTATCAACAACCAATAAAACCAAATTGATTTCTAGTGGCTTTACTAAAACTTTGATAGAACTAAATAAAGCTGAATGGTTGAAGCATTGTTACTTGGGATATAAACGGATTTTTCATTTGATTTTATTAAATCAAAATCAATTCATTACGGACAGAGTTATGAACGATTGAAACTTTTTTCTGGAAATTTTTTCGTGACTTGAAGGGGTTTCAATTTTTGTAAATGCATCACAGTTTAGTAACGTATTGGTTTAAATTGGGGATCTTAGAGAAGTGGGTCAGTTTTGATTCAAGTCAATCAAAATCATTCCAATATTAAATTACTCCATTTTCACATCCTATAGTGATCCACTTCGAGATTTCCCAGCCATCGAAAAGCCTTCAAACATACACAGGTACAACCTTCCACACCCACGCATGACCACCGACGTTTCTTTTCCAAATCTTTTACCGTTAATCAACTGAATTATATGACTTATGAAAAGGCTACCACCGAATTGTTACTGACGGAAAGGATAAGGTCTGTATCCGCAATAATCCGGACACCTCAAAACATGAATGAAACATAAATTTTGCATTATATTTCCGTCGTAGTTGTTTATTTCAGATTCATGGGATGTGTTTTAACAATTCGTGAAGATAAAACATAGTTATTCGGTATTTGCATAAAATTTTCGAACTTTGCGCTTAACTCCGTCCATTAGGGTTTGTACAGACTCTTCAGAAATCGTAGAAGCCGTCTTTGTCCAAATTTGCTGGAAGTGTTTGGTGTCTTTGATTCCTTATTTCTTTTCAGAAAGCTTCCGATTCATCAGAGCCCAATAGCTCTTGGCGGGTTTGAGGTTTTTGGTACAATGTTCACTTGATTTGCTTGGTACCATCACAGTTTTAGCTTAGTGGCATGATGCCAAATTGAGCCAGAACAAAGGTTTTTCTTTGTGACTTTTGATGAAGGGTAGAAATCGCTTCTGCAGACACTCTTTCTGATAGATCTCCTTGTTGATTGTGCCTGTAGCGACGAAAGATTTACTCTTTTTGCCACACGTGCAAATTGCTTGCCACACAAGGTATTTTTTGGGAAATTTCGATGCCTTCTTCGTTCTGAAATGCTCAACTGTAGCATTTTTGGCCATAGCAGAATAAAAAACCAGCCCTGGAAGCTGCTTGAAATCCTCCAGGACATAAGTTTCATCGTCCATAACAACGCATGAAAACTTCGTCAAATATTCGCAGTACAAACGTCGAGCCCGTGATTTTGCTGCCAAGTTCTGTTTGTCGTTGCGATTTGGAACTGTTTTTACTTTATACGACTTAAGTTCCGAACGTCGTGTTGATTTTTGGACAAAACCAGGCGACATTCCTATTTCACGAGCCACCGTTCGGATGGAGCGATTTGGGTTTTTCGTTAATATCCTTTTCACCTTTCAGTCCATGACAGGATCAGCGCGTCCAATGTTTTTGTCACTTCTCGGTTTTCTCTCCACCGTCAAACCGAAAATGATTTGAGCACATCGTGATCAGTGGATTTAGGCAAATAAAATGTTTTTGCAAGGTCCCGTATTGACAAGTCAGGATTTGCCGTACGCCCGTACAAAATTCGCTCGCGCACTTGTTTTTCTTTCGTCGCCATCTTGAATATTAAACATGAAATGTAAACATCAATCATAGTCTTTTTCATCATAGACTCTCAGCTATACCACAGTGAAATTTTTCATTCCTACGTGCAATATTTCAAAAGTTACAATGACTTGAAGGTGTCCGGATTAATGTGGATACAGGCCTTATGTTGGGTAATCTGGAACCAAACGGTTTCGCTACTATCGCCTATTTCGTGTGCCGTTACAGCCTTTCACCGATAGAATATGAAGGTAATAGAAAGTAGAATAAAGCAAAAATAAATAATATGTGCAAGGTTCGACCACTACAAGAAATTCGGAAATAATGGTATCCAAATGGGATATGACAAGAAATGGCGCTAGCTTTTCAATCAAATCTATTAAATAAAGTCAAAGGAGAAGCAAGGTTGTGGCCCTTCACTTTGACTCTCTTATATTAGTTTCCCCGTAGCTTATTTCAAATGTAAATTCTCGTGAATATATATTCTCCACGAATGTTAAATTTAGAGTAAAGTAGTGTCGCACAAAGTTGTAAGATTGATCAAGTGCAATTAGTTCATCATACATTGAATTATGCTTCTTAAATGAAACGGCAAACAAAAGAAGTGAGTGAAAGTGAATGGCTGCAACCCGGATGAAAAGTAGGAGAATTGTAGTGATGATAATCATGTTTAAAGTTAATTATGCAAGTTCCGGGCGTCAAGTTTAGTGTATTCACGGGCATATTTTGAGTATGCTAAGCTTACAGGCAGACTTTGTTAGCGGAAAATTCAAGTTCAAGTTATTCTGCATTGAATGCGTTAGACCAACTATAGCTATGCTGTTTATCCGAGCAAAGGTTTTTATCAAATTGATAATAAGTTTTCATATTAGATTTTCAATTTTTGATCACTGAATGTTATCATTTTAGCTGAATGAAATACGAAATAATAAATAAATACTAGTTGGGTATCACAATATTGACTTGTTTTATTATCATATAGTTCAGTCTTGTAACAAGTCCTGTGATGTGAGCAAATTTATTGGAACAATTTTAAATTATGATATCAATGTGACATCAAGTTCATGCGCTGATAACTGAAATAATACTTCTGGTGAAAAGCACATTTTATATCAAAAATATGCCTAGTTTGGCACAAAAAATGATAGCAAATGATAACAAAACTAGCCAATATTGATAACTGAATTTGTTATGCGATAATAGCTGGAACCAAAATGAAATCTACGAGAACGAAACTTGTTACTTACATGATACCAGTTTGTTACTAACTTTGCTAGGGTGAGTCATAAATAGTCTTCTATTGAGACTGAGCCTGGAACCTACCAACTGTGTCCAAATAATTGATCAAAAAACTACAAGGGACAGCCCAATGAGGTTGTACCCAAAGGTGACGTAGGACTGTGTAGCAATGGGTAATGAATGTAATAATCATTTGTTTAAATATTTCTATTTGGCATGCTGCTCTTTGCATGAGCTTGATTTAAATTTGCACTTCGGAATAATATAGAGACGGCTTAAATTTCCGAGCCGTGTTTGAAATTGAACAAAAGATTTAAGGTTTGTGACGAAGGGAAAGCTGAAACTTGTTTAGGCACTGCTGGCTTTCAATTGACACAAATTTGAAACGGTATGTTAGATATAGGGAAGATATACCTAAATTAATCTCATTGTTCCTATATTCATCCTACTTGAAATAAAACGATATACACGTGACAGGATTAGTTAGTAATGTTTTTTGTAGTTATTTAAAGTAAGCAAACATTATTAGAAAACGAAACCGATCCTTCAACTGCCCAATTGTTTGATTCATTGTAGGATGAATATAGGAACAATGAGATTAATATGGGGGCAGTTTCCCTATTCCAATCCAAACAAACTCTTTAGCTGGCAAAATCAAATTGGTTGTCTTAAAAACGACGGATTTTCAATGGTCCATGTTTGGTCAATCTTCTTTGACCTGTCGTATGGCCCATTCAAATCTTTACTAATATTTTGCGACAATTCATTAGCCAGCAACACTAGTGTCATATTTGCGACAGGTGTTAGCAGATAATTGAAGTCAATTATCTGCTAATTACTAGTAACTGGCCATGCTAATGCTAATTGTTTTCTGCGCATATTGGCGATGATGATGGCGGCTGGCTTATACCGTTCATACCATTCAACCGCCTTACCGAAAACACACTTATTTCGCTCGTGGTTGCGCCAACCGGCTGGCTACAAATTCACCACTGGCTTGGTTAACCGACTGCATAACCAATCGCTGCATTGCAACGGTTGCCTGGCCAAAGGCGATAGAGCTATCAGCTCCCTGTCCAATGGTTGCTCTCCAGAGCACGCTCCAGGGTACTTGTCACCGCCTGCTGGAATTTTAACATACTCATTCCCGCTCTGAAAAGCTCCAAGGCCGCCGAGCGAATGACGCATTTTGCCAAGGTGTACCCCTTTTCTATAGTTCACTGCTGCATATAAGATCTCCCTTACCTACATTTGAATTCTGTAATAGGAAAATACTTGGCAATTAGTAAATTTACTCTGCAAAATGAAGTTTTAAGACATCACCTTATATTTGCGTTATTTTCAATAATTTAATGTTTAAAATCAATAATTTTCAATATTGGAATCGACTTGTCCGATCGATTGGGGCAAACATTTTGAAAATGTATGGAGATACGACTGAGATATTAACGCTCAAAACCTGACCATTTACGTGACGATCGCAATCGTTTTTTTTTTAAATTGTACCTTAGTATAGACAACAAATACATAGTCCTACGTCAAAGCGATAACCTACTCAAAATAAATAGACCATATAAACCCCTTGAGCACGAACATGTCTTTCAGTCTGTCTCATGTGGCTGTATTCACCATCACCTGCTATCAATCAACATAAAGAATGAACAATAGTATGAAATAAAATCAAGCACTGCAGATTTTTTTCAATGTCCCAAAACTACTCGCATATACAAATAATTCACCGCTGACCGGAATCCAAAGCTAGATTCACTGACTAGACGTTAACTTTATTTATTTTCCTAGCATTTCCTAAGGAGAGTTTCCCCATTCAGAAGTTCTCGAGCGCGCCAAGTAACAGACAAACAGGGTGCCACACTGCCAGCAAAGTGCCATCTCGGCGAGTTGGCTCGAGTTCAAGAAAAATAAATAAGCAAGAGCAATTTTCCCCAAAGTGATCATACTATTTTCCTACTTCGTCTGCCCCTCAAACATTTCCGCCGGTTCGCTTTCCCAGTGAATTGACTTCCAACCGACCAACGTTGAACGGGTGCTTGGAATACCTGTTGAAACGTTTCCATAAATCAAGCACATTCATTCCATTTGGATACAATTCTTTTCCATTTTCTTGTAGCCAGTAAATCCATCGCACGTACCTTGGCTCTGAGCCAAGTTCCGGTCGAACCTTGCATTTATTATTTATTTTCGCTTTATATCTAGCTTAGCACGGGAGCAAGCACCAATGGCTGCGACCGGCCACGGAATAGGCGATAATAGCGAAAACCTTTGGTTCCAGGTTACCCAACATATCCTTTTCGTCAGAAAAAAATAAAACTGTTGTTAATAGCCGTACAATCAGGTAGGTAAGTCATGTCATTCAGCTGATTGACGGTAAAAGATTTTCCAAAATCTGAACAAAACAAAATGAATGATTTAGTGGTTTTTTTTTCGTTGGTTGTCATGCGTGGTTGTGGAAGGTTGTACCTGTGTGTGTGTTGGAATGCTAATCGACGGCTGGGAAATTACACCAAGGTTAAAACGCAAAGTGGTTCGCGTGACACGATATCTAGGAGTGGATCACTGTAGGAAGTGAAAATGGAGTAATTTAGTATTGGAATGATTTTAATTGACTCAAATTAAAGTTGTAGTTTTCAAATGAATAAAGAAGGGAGAGGAGAGGAGTTAGAATGTAAACGGTAGAAATCTGTCCTATAATTAGTTGTTAGAGAATCGAGTAACGGAATTTCTTCTGATGACCTAACGATGCCGTTCGAAGTAATCCGTATCGCTTGGCAGCTTAAAATTTATGTGTTTTACAGACAACAAGAAATGAAACATTAAGGTTATTATTTCAATGGTAGATACGTTTCGAAACGCTTTATAACAACGAGAAATAGTCGATTGTTGAATTTCCAATTTCCTTCCGATAGCTCGGTGCGAAAGCTGTGGGTTGTTGAAGTGAGTTTTTGTCATTGTCTCACGCACTTTTTTTCCCCTTCGACTACATTTTCTTAAATACTAAAAACTCACAAAGTGTAAATTAGTCAGCAACCAGCAGCCGTGCATGCCCAACGTGTGGGTCTGGGGAGTGGCTTACTTAATTACTAGCTTAATTGCCCGTCAAGACTGGATTCGCCCTCCGTTTTCAGCATTTTTCCATTGATCCCTGATGAATTTTGACAAATCCAGCTTGTAAGCCGAACACTGGGACGCACTGAACATAGTTGTCTATGGGTTTGTTATCAAAGCGTCCTTGAACTCCGGCCAAGATCGACGAGTTTTACTGCAACACTCTGGATTGAAATTTTGACGTCATTATTTTAATCGAGACGGTGCATCAATTTGACGCAGCTCTCTGAGAGGAATTTTAATGTGTACCGGTGGGACCGAAGCCAAATGAACAGCAGTAAATGTCGTTACGGAGCAGTGTCGAAGTATCCAGTGGAGAAACGGTAGGACAAGTATGTATACCGATGAAGATTGGATCCAACCGACTATTTCTTTGAGCCATTTATATTCTTTCAAACATAAGTAAGCATTTCAGCGTATTGAATGGGCATAGTTATTGAGTCGATCCATGAGCTTGGTAACAGAGGTTCTGACAACGATTATCTGCTGGTATGCGGAATAATCAACCTGGAATGCGACATCTCGGACGGAGAGGTTGGGGTTCCGCTCGAAACAGCGGACAGCGGACCAAATTTTGATCGAAACACCCTTTATTTCATTGCATCCTTCATATTGCATCAAAGAAATCTCGTGCACAACCACGCAAACTCTGTTCTTTAACCCAACGGATCTTCCTGTTAAAATATCGAGTTCCGTTTCACCATTCATGCCAGTTGACTTTTATCACCCGCCACAGGTTGTCTGCTTACCATCTCTAGTTGATGACGGTGTTTCAATGCATGAGAATGTTGAGCTTGCGTTAGACTGTAACAAAATTGACTTCGATGCCCTTTTGGATTTTCTTTCCGCCATTGACTGGGGCGTTCTTTTTGATGGACAGGGTGCAGATTAAATGGCTGAAACCTTGCGCGCTGTACTAGATAATTGGATAGATATGAATATTCCAATTCGTCGACCTGCTGTTTCTTCAGCATGGAGCACTGCTTTGCTACGAAAACTAAGACGAACACGAAATGCTTCGCAACGTAGACTCCGGCGATACTGTTCTCTGGAAATAAGCGTAGTTTTCACTTGGCGTGTAATAAGAACCCTAAAATAAACACTTTCAATCGGGAAATCGTACGATTTATGAGTGCAAACTTATTTGAGGCGAAACCTCAAGTGTTTTTAGAAATATGTAATTTCTAGTCTGCAAGAGGAGGAAAAATGGGAGCTTTTTGCTTATCATTTTTTGTCAGTATTTGCCGCAGAAACTCATCTCGATTAAACTTGACAGACACAAAAAAATTATGAATTTTAACAGGCGCGTAAAATTTCCCCTCGTTTAATTCCAAGCCAAAGGAGTCGTAAGCAACGAAATTGTTTGCAATCTTTCATACAGCAGGCTAAGAGTCAGGCGTTATCTGGCTTAAATTTACGTTCCCTTTATATGCATTAGATAACGCAGACAATTCAATGTTTCTTTTTATCTGTGCAGTTTAAGACGTTCCTAAGTATCTAGTATGAATATATTCGAAATAACGCCTATGATGCTAAATAATGCCGTCAAGAATATTGAATGTGCATTCTCGCCTGGACCAGATGGTATTCCGTCTTCAGTGTTTTCTCGCACCAATGGAGCTTAGAAGGATTTTCCACAAATTTTCTGTTGAATCGAAATTTTTCGCACTTTGGAAGGAACCATTAATGACTTAAATATATACAGGCACTAATTAATGAAAATTTAGCAATGAAAATTCACAAAATTGCCACTAAATTATTAAGCACAGTGCCAACGAAAAAATAAAAATTCGCACTAGAAAAACATAAAATCGCAATAAGAAATTGATAATTCATTTTCAATAATTCAAAAGTGACCGGTAAAACTTTCAAAAATAGCAATGGCAATTAGTATAAACGCAATAATAAACTGATAGTTTTCCGTCATAATAATAAGTTTTAGCGCTATACATGTGACAAAAGTCTTTAAATTTTTCAAAGCTTTCCAATCAAAACCAAACAACTTATTTTAATTTTTATTTTTTTATTTTGGATTTTTTATTGCGATTTGTTTGGTTTCAATTGGAAGATTTAAAAGATTGAGATTTTGATTTTTTTTTATTTTTTTTATTTGTTTTTTTCACTTTTGAATTATTGAAAATGAATTATCATTTTTTTATTGCTATTTTATATTTTTCTAGTGCGAATTGTTATTTTTTCGTTGGCACTGTGTTCAATAATGTAGTGGTGATTTCACATATTTTTATTGCTATTTTTTCCATTTTTATTGATGTTTTATTACCCTGCCACCATTAATGGTTCCGGTACATAAGTAAGGAGACAAACGTCACGTTAAAAACTTCCGTGGAATCACTGATTCTTAACTGTTTGATATAATAAAGGGCGATACGGTCAAAATTTGGTCAATATCAACTTGACGTATTTCTTTCAATTTTGCATTTAAAAAACCTGAACACCCCTCATTTTGAAGGTGTGTGTGTGTAGAATGTTGCTCCTATTTTGATTTTGGAATTCACTCTTCAGTTGTCAAAATGCCGTCCAAGCAAGAAGAGCAGCGTATCAAAATTTTGCCCGCGCATCGCGAAAATCTGAGCTACTCGCACGCAAAGTTGGCAAAATCGCTAAAAGTTGCCAAATCAACCGTTACAAATGTAATTAAAGTGTTTGGGGAACGTTTGTCGACAGCCAGGAAGTCTGGATCGGGGGGAAATCGAAAACCGGAAGCCGCTGAGACGACAAAGAGAGTTGCCGGTAGTTTCAAGCGAAACCCTAACCTATCTCTCCGAGATGCCGCAAATAAGCTGGGTGTATCGTCTACAACCGTGCATCGAGCCAAAAAACGAGCCGGACTATCGACTTACAAGAAGGTAGTGACTCCAAATCGCGATGATAAACAAAATACGACGGCCAAAGCGCGATCCCGGAGGCTGTACACGACGATGCTGACGAAGTTTGACTGCGTGGTAATGGACGACGAAACCTACGTCAAAGCCGACTACAAGCAGCTTCCGGGACAGGAGTTTTATACGGCAAAAGGAAGGGGAAAGGTAGCAGATATTTTCAAGCACACGAAACTGTCAAAGTTCGCAAAGAAATATCTGGTTTGGCAAGCCATCTGTACCTGTGGCTTGAAAAGCAGCATTTTCATAGCTTCCGGGACTGTCAACCAAGAAATTTACGTGAAAGAGTGTTTGAATAAACGTCTGCTGCCTTTCCTGAAGAAACACGGTTGTTCCGTACTGTTTTGGCCGGATTTGGCATCTTGCCATTACGGTAAAAAGGCCATGGAGTGGTACGCCGCCAACAACGTGCAGGTGGTTCCCAAGGACAAGAACCCTCCCAACACGCCAGAGCTCCGCCCAATTGAGAAATACTGGGCTATTGTCAAGCGGAACCTAAAGAAGACCAAAAAAAACTGCTAAGGACGAGCAGCAGTTCAAGGCAAACTGGCTTTCTGCGGCGAAGAAGGTGGACAAGGTGGCTGTACAAAATCTGATGGCAGGGGTCAAGCGTAAGGCCCGGCAATTCGGATTTGGAAAAGCGGAAGCCTAACTGAATATTTTTCCTGAATTTTATACTAATTGAACTTGAAAAAGAAATTTAATTTGATTTTTTAAATAAACGATTTCACCGATTTACACGCGTTTTCCCTTGACCAAATTTTGACCGTATCACCCTTTAGTAAGTGGTTTCAGTCTAGAGTGCACCAAATGCTACACCGATGGCGACCAACATGGTTTAATGCCTGGAAGCTTGTCAACTACCAATCTACTAGATTTTACCACGACTTATTTTGGGCAATTGAGGAAAGGGGCACAAGTAGCCGTCGTCTATACTAAAAGCAGCGTTTGATTCAATCAACCATGAAATTCTGTTGGCAAAAGTACCCTAAATTGGTACGTCGGAACGATTGACATCGTGACTGTGCTCGTTTTTGACAGATCATTCTCTGCTAGTGTAACTTGATTCTAGCACTTCCACCTATTTTACGAACTTGTCAGGTGTTCCACAGTTCCGGGTTGTGTACTTCAACGACGTCTTGCTTCTACTCATTTCTGAAGATACCGTTGTGGGGGAGTTTCCTCATTAATTTTTCCGGTGAGCTTCCGAGCATCTTGCTTGAAGTGAAGGGTGTTCCGATCAAAATTTGGTCAAACAGTAATGTGTGAGTCGATCAAAGTTCTTATTAATAAGTCAAATCCTTTTTCTTTTTCAAGTTCAGTTAATACAGAATACAGGAGAAATATTCAGCTAAGCTTCCTTTTTACCGAATGCAAATTGCCGGGTCTTTCGTTTAACACCTGCTATAAGATTTGGTACAGTCTCATTGTCCACTTTATTCGCCGCAGAACGCCTGTTTGCCTTGAACTGTTTCTCGCTTAAAACAGCTTTTTGAGTCTTCTTTAGGTTCCGCTTGCAATGGCCCAATATTGTTCGATTGGACTTAGCTCTGGCGTGTTGGGAAGGTTCTTGTCCTTGGGCACCACTTGAACGTTGTTGGCAGCATACCATAACATGGCCTTTTTTCCGTAATGGCAAGATGCCAAATCCGGCCAAAATAAAACGGAACAATTGTATCGCTTCAGGAAAGGAAGTAGACGTTTTTGTAGGCACTCGCTCAGAAAAATTTCCTGGTTGACGGTTCCAGTCGCAATGCAAACGTTGCTCTTCAAGCCACAGGTATAGATGGCCTGCCGCACCTGATATTTCTTCACGAACAATGACAGTTTAATGCGCTTGAAAATATCTGCCACCTTTCCCCGTCCGGTTGCCGTATAAAATTCCTGTCCAGGAAGCTGTTTAAAGTCTGCCTTGACGTAAGTTTCATCGTCCTGTACCACGCAATCAAACTTCTTCAGCATCGTCGTGTACAACTTACGCGATCGTGCTTTGGCCGACGTGTTTTGTTTATCGTCGCGATTTGGAGTCACCACTTTCTCGTAAGTCGATAATCCAGCTCGTTTTTTAGCTCTATACACGGTTGAAGGCGCCACTCCCAGGTTCTTTGCGACATTTCGGACGGAGAGGTTGGGGTTCCGCTCGAAACAGCGGCTTTCGATTTCCCCCCGATCCAGCTTTCCTGGCTGTCGACAAACGTTCACCGAACACTTTTAATACGTTGGTAACAGTTGATTTAGCCACATTCTAAAATTTCGCCAATTTGGCGTGAGAGTAGTTTGGATTTTCGCCATGCACGTGCAAAATTTTGATGCGTTGCTTCTCTTCCTTCGACGACATTTTGATAACTGAAGTGCTAATCTCAAAATCAAAATAGAGGCATGATGCTACACGCGCACATCTTCAAAATGAGGGGTGTGCAAATTTTTTTTAATGCACGATGAAAGGAAATGCGTCAAGTTTACGTCGACCAAATTTTGATCGAAACACCTCTCGAGGACCGTGAAAACAGCTTTTAGCAGCGTGGCGGAGAACGTCTGAAGTTATGTGGAACGACAGAACGAGTGGTTCGACGAAGAATGTCAGCAGGTGTTGAATGAGAAGAACGTTGCGCGGGCACTTATGCTGCGTCAAGCTACTGGAACGATACAGACAGAAGCGACGACAGCAGACCCAACTCTTCCGGGAAAAAAAGCGCCGCCAGGAGGAGGAGGAGTGTGAGGAACTAGAACAGCTGCACCGCTCACATGAAACGCGAAAGTTCTACCAGACACTCAACGCATCCCGCAGAGGCTTCGTGCCGCGAGCCGAAATGTGTCGGGATATGGATGGGAGAATCCTGAGTAAGTGACGGAGATGTGCCATCCACGACGATAGGTGAAGTTAAGGATGCCATCAAGCAGCTGAAGAGCAACAAATCGGTTGGAAGGGATGGAGTCGGAGCAGAACTTATCAAGATGGGCCCGGACAAGTTGGCAAATTGCCTGCATCGACTGATAGTCAGGATTTGGGATACCGAACAGCTACCGGAGGAGTGGAAGGATGGGGTTATCTGCCCAATCTATAAGAAAGGCGACAAGCTGGACTGTGAAAGCTATCGTGCGATCACTGTCCTTAATGCCGCCTATAAAGTATTATTCCAAATCATCTTCCAGCGACTGTCGCCACTAGCAAATAGATTTGTGGGAAGTTATCAGGCCGGTTTCATCGAAGGATGGTCTACAACGGACCAAATCTTCACTTTGCGGCAGATCCTCCAAAAGTGCCGTGAATATAGAGTCCCAACGCATCATCTATTCATCGACTTCAAAGCCGCATATGATACAATTAACCGAAATGAGCTATGGAAGATCATGGACGAGAACAGCTTACCGGGGAAGCTGACGCGACTTATCAAGGCTACGATGGATAGAACCCAGTGCTGTGTGAGAATATTGGGTGGATTATCAGGTTCATTCGAATCCCGCAGGGGGCTTCGTCAAGGTGATGGTCTCTCTTGCCTCCTGTTCAACATTGCTCTTGAAGGTGTTATGCGACGAGCGGCGTTTAACTAACATGCGAGGCACGATTTTTAACAAGTCCGGTCAATTTATCTGCTTTGCCGATGACGTGGATATTGTCGACAGAACATTTGAGGCGGTGGCAGAGCAGTACACCAGACTAAAGCACGAAGCAGAGAAGATTGGGTTGAAGATAAATACGTCCAAAACGAAGTACATGCTAGCAGGCGGAACCGAGCACGACAGGACCCGATTGGGCAGCAGTGTAACGATCGACGGCGATGAGTTCGAGGTAGTCGATGAATTTTTATCTCGGTTCACTGGTTATATCAGCCGTGAAATCCGGAGGCGGATTATCAGTGGAAGTCGTGCCTACTATGGGCTCCACAAGCAACTACGGTCAAACAGACTTAGCTCCCGTACGAAGTGCATCCTGTTTATTTATTTACATGGCATAACGTCACAATACTATAACACAGACTGATACACAATATGCCTCCATAATGCCCGATTCGTGGCTGCTCCTCTCCAATCCCTTGGGCACCTTGTACCCCCTAGGTCTTGCTTCACCTGGTCTTACCGTCTTACTCGTTGCGCCCCACGTCGTCTTGTACCAACCGGATTCCCGTCGAAGTGCATCCTGTACAAAACGCTAATAAGACCGGTTGTTCTCTACGGGCATGAGACGTGGACAATGCTTGAAGAAGACCTGCGAGCACTCGGAGTTTTTGAGCGACGGGTGTTAAGAACCATCTTTGATGGAGTACAGGAGGACGGACTTTGGAGACGAAGGATGAACCATGAGCTCACGCCACAAGCCGGCGAGCCCAGTATTCATAAGGTGGCAAAAGCTGGACGGATACGCTGGGCAGGACATGTTGCAAGAATGCCGGGCAACTATCCTGCAAAAATGGTATTCGACGGGAGTCCAGTTGGTACAAGACGACGTGGGGCGCAACGAGCAAGATGGTCAGACCAGGTGGAGCAAGACCTAGGGAGTACAAGGTGGCCAAGGGATTGGAGAGGAGCAGCCACGAATCGGGCATTATGGAGGGATATTGTGTATCAGGCTATGTTATAGTATTGTGACGTTATGCCATGTAAATAAATAAATTTTTCATCTTTCAGTAAGCGGGGGAAAAAGCAATCAATGCTTATGTAATAGTTCACATTAAAATATTTTTTAGATACATTATGTTAGATAGGTTGGATTATTGGTTAAAGGGAAAAGTTTGTAATAAATTTTTAATCTCTACTATTTAACAAAAAATCTCATGGATGTCCCCTTTTTGCGCTTTTTTGCTACAACTTGTCACAAAATTGAGGTAGCTTTGCATTATTTGGCTTTTTCATTGAGGCCATATGGCAATCTGAAAAAAATTAAAAATAAGTAATAAAAAATTTAAACAAACATTAAAATTTTAAAAATAATATCAAAACTTAGGGAGAGGGCAACGGTCCCCCACCCCGCACCCCCTAGGCTACGCCTAGAATTGACATGTAAACAAAAATGTCATCGCAAAACACACTAAAACAAAATAAGCCATTTTAGAGTAATTACTGTTTGAATGTTGCTATCTACTTTTCGATACACTCTTTATTCTTCCAATTGATAATTAGATTTGGTCAATTCTAATAAATTCTGAGGCAAATCTCTCAACATTCTAGCTACAATGAGAACAAGAAGTAACCTTAATTTTCATTCAAAATATTTCTCTTTGCCAAAACTAACATAATGACATTGCTTAATTAGTGGTAACAAGCGTCTCCAACAGCATTTAAACTCAGCTCTTGATACAACTTTCACTACACGTCCCAGTGGATCATATTTTTGGCAACATAACATTGCAGCCGTCGTGACAATAACGCTCGACCGTACTTACAATAACTACCGAATCCACGCAGCATAAATCATACTAAACTGACAGTTGCTCCGAGTCGTAAATCATGCAAACTATTGCCCCACTACTCCCTCTCAGTAGCCACAAAAACAAGTACAAAAGTTGGCGGCAACAGACAGACAGTCAACAACAACCATCGCGGTGGTGATTTGGCACGGGTGCAGTTGAAATGAATTATCGTTGCCGAAATTTAAACGTCACCAGCAGTCGCCCGCTAGTTTGAGGTTGGATGCACCCCTTCTGCACTATCAGTGAATACTTAATAGCTCCTTTCAACGAGAGCACGTAAAATTAGGGTGCGCATTGCTCGTCCATAAGCATGCAAGGGAGAAAATTGCAGTTCGTTGCAGATTGGTTTAAATAGTACAATAGTATCCCATTCAAATTTTAACGACCACTTAAGGATAATTGGTCTACCCAACGGTGTAAAACAGCACACGATAAAAAAGAGACATTGGGGGAAGTGTAGAAATCACTTAACACCATGGTAGGTGTATAGATAAGGAAACAGCGACCTTATGGACATGTACCGAATGGTTTCAGTAAACAGAAATGACATAAAACTGAGCAACCGTAAAAATATATTGCACGTCGATAGAGACATTATTTTTATGGACTCATATCGATGGGGACTTTTGGCTGCGGAGTTGGTGGAAAATTGCACCAACACGTATGATTTTCCTGGCACACGTTATCGGCATTCTTCTATAATAGCAAATAGCAGAGAAACGGCGTCGCACGGTAGTTATGGCTACTGGCATGCCACCTTATCTAGATGGAAACGTGTGAGCTCCTGCCAGAAGCGTGCCTGAATGGCGTGTGAGTTTTTATGGCAGATTTGCCAGCGTGCTTTGATTGTGCGATTTAGCTTTGGTTGATCGTTGCTGTAAGATGTGAAAGCGCTTTATAGAAATCGATGCAAATTGGGTCAGAAAGAAACAGTGACGGTTCTGTCTAACTATTGCACTTGTCGATTTAGGATATTGGTTACAATGTTAACTAACTGACGCTTGAAGTCTAACATACTCCATAATTTTCAATTTAATGGGCACGTTCACTTTATTGTTGGAACAATAGTCCTTGCAATCAGAAATATTATGTTAAACGTAAGGGCCACAGACAAACATACATAACACTAAACAATTCTTAGTGAATAGTGACTGTCATCTTTAGCTGCAATAGCTCTTTACCCGATCGAAAGCCGTAAGGTACGTGTCATACATTGCTTCTCTCTAGATGGCACTCAAAAACTATGTATTGACACTGAGGAGGCTTGAACAAAATATGACATCCTCTTACTTGTACTTCTTTGCTAGGCAGAGCACATGTATAGACATGTGAATGGTGAGAACTTTTCAATGGCCTACACACCACGTGCACGCGAGCTGTTGCTTTCGATCAGGCAGCGGGAGAGCTCTCCACCAAGCTGTGTATGGATGATTTGCGAAGAAGCACTTTACAGTGTAATGCGCTATTCTTCATATTCGTGCTTTATAAAATAAGAGCGTGCCAAGCCGTGCGTTGATAATGAGGACCCGTGGCGAGATTCAAGAACCAAGCATAGAGGAAAAACAGCTTGCACGTATTTTCCGCTCAGCAAACAAGAAACAGAACGCACACTTTTAGGTTGGAGTGAAAAACTTAAAATCGTCTGAGATCGTCGCGATTCAATCATTAAATTGGATGGGAAGTTTTACGATCGTTTTGAACAGCTAAAAAAATGCTTGAGTTCAATTCCTAGAAATAAAAGATAAAAGAAATGCTTTAAAGAAATGATATCATCCGGGGAAAATATGCGCTTTGAACGTCATTCCAATCAAACATTTTGAACTTTATGGCGATAACAAATATTCTCTACCAGACAGAACGGTTACCCTT
Organism: Aedes koreicus; assembly: GCA_024533555.2. Classification (NCBI taxonomy): domain Eukaryota; kingdom Metazoa; phylum Arthropoda; class Insecta; order Diptera; family Culicidae; genus Aedes; species Aedes koreicus. The sequence goes on from JAHHFK020005165.1 coordinate 156,201, forward strand.
CACCTAGCAGCGTCATTGCATCGGATCGTTTCATTCCCGAAACTGTTTGTTTTTCAATGTAATAATAAACAAGTTCAAATGGAATCGATTCGAAATTGTTATCTCCGGCTGTGCTATTTATTTTTACTCACCAGCATCGTTGTCGAGAACAAAACGATCGATATCCTAACGTCTCCCATCCTGCAGTATGATCTGGCAATAAAGTTTCAAATTCCCATCGGAATTCGTTTGATTTGCGAAAATGGACGAAAGTTGATTATTTTCTAACTTTTCTGAATGCGCTTAAATCATTCAACAGTATAACCGGATTGTGCGCTTTGATCCACCCACTCGAATGGCAATGGCTCCGATATGCCACCCATAAGTCCCTGCTGCTTTCAATAAAGAAAACTTTCAATATGCAAGTGCCATCATCATCATCATCATCATCATCATCATCATCGTGTTCTTCTTTTTGATGTAGCTGACAAGCAATTAATAGAGTTCTATTCCATCGTTTTTAAAGGTATCTTGCATTTGACTCAAATTTTCTTTGTGATTCGATACGATGAACTATGTTGAGATATAGTGATGTGAACATTGAAAACCAATACTCTGGTTGGTGGTTGTATGGTAAATGAGATCGAGTAATGGATAATTCTTGCGGATAAATAAGCTTATTATTCTAGGCGTATATTATGTTGTGTTAAATTAATCACAGAAAAAAACGCTTAGCATAACGTAAAAATCTATTTCCATCAATTTTACGTAGGTCTAGTGAAGTGCTGGTAACGAGTTGTTTTGCAATCATCTCGCCCACAAATGCGTGCAAGTTTATGATTGCACATAGGTACAGAACACATCCTACTCATCAATTGATGTAGGACAGACAGCTCGAGACATACATTCGCTACGCGTACTGAACGCAAATCATTCAAAACGATGATGGCGACGCAATGTGCAACCGTTCATTACCGGTATGAACCCGACTGTCTTGGCTTAGATTGACTATACGATATCGCATGTATTCATCTACCTATCCATCTATTCCCCATCAAACTGTTCGCTGCAAGAGAACAGATGCCAAAATACACCTCAATCCGGCAGATCAGAAGATATACGACCTGTCAAAACAAATGCGCTATTCTTAGCACACTGATCCATATATTGTGGCTTCTTGCATCGAACATATACAAACGTACGAAAGAATTGAAGAACAAATTGCACATTGCCGAATGTTGTTGCATGCCCTCAGCAAACGCAACTGGACTGAAACGCAAAGGATGCATTGAGTAGGTCACAAGAAATTGAAGAGAATTTAATCCCATTTTTTCCTTCGCTTTGACCCTTTGACTAGCAAAACCTTGTGGTGGTTTTATTTTAACCAACCCAGATCAGTGGTGACGTAGACTGAATGTGCACCGCTTGTTATAAATAGTATATTAATAAGTCAACCTCTTTTTTTCAGAATCAAGAACAAGTGATTAAGGACAGCATTTGATTCACATTGGTGTAGAATCATTAGACCAAACGCCACTAAGCCGAATGCCATTAGGTTATTGACGGCAGTTCGAATACAATTTCTCTTGATTGTGTAGATTTGCTCCATGTACATATTCTGTACAGGTATTAGTGTCAGCTTTAGCTTCATGTATACACTAACGGATGTGCGTGGTTTTGACTGTCTGTCAGTTGTTTCTTCTTTTGTTTATTACGAGCGATTGATCGATATCGGGAAATCGTCGTTAACTGTTAACCGGAACTTTGTGTATAAAACCATCATGAGATAGGGTAACGGGATGTAATGTTAGGCCTGCTCCTCAACTCGGCCTATGTATCAATTATGTATTAATCCGGTGATAATCGGCAAATTTATGTTTGCATCAAAATTATCGATATTTTTGGAGGGGGGGAGAAATTATTTATTAATTTAAAGTTGTATATTGGTTGAGTTTGTTTATTTATTGTTTTTTGGCGGAGTGGTTAAAAAAAAATAATTCTTATTTTAAATAAAATAAATTTGGTGAAGGAAGGAATGGAGGTGGGATGCTTGATAAAAAAATAAATTTTTTTTTATATTTGGAAAAAAAAAATATTTAATATTTTTCCCAACTATGGCCTAATGAATTTATTACATAGTAAACAGTTAATATTCATAAAGTTTTCAATGGAAATGTATGAAAACGTGATTGTACATATTCCTAAGGGCTTACACAAACCAAAATCTGAAAAGCAAATTTCATAAAGTAGGAGTTGTAATGCTTTGAAATGAAATGTCCAATTGATCGCGGGTGAAAATTATTTAGGTGTAATAAAGTAGCTTTATCTTAATTTAATTTGTGAAATTTGGTGCTGAGTATAGCGTAAAAATAGCGTAACGTAAAAAGGAATGCCTAGTAAGATATTAAAAATAAACTTTACGACGATTCTTTTGAACAAAAATTCCGAATGATGAGACGAAATTGTAACCACGAATAGACCCAATATGGCGCCTACAGACCGACATTGCATCCATATTCGTCGAAAGTTTTCGGCTTAATAAAGTTAGTCGGTTAACTTTCCATGGTTCAGAACTGTAAACGTCTCATTAGGCATGTCTTAGCAACCGTATACCAAGTTGAATTTCGTTTCCAGCTCAGTTACATTATGAGTTATGATTAAAATTGTAAACGACCGCTGCATAATAGGCTGAGTTAAGGGACATGTACCCTACCAGGGGCCTCTTCGATTGCGGAACGTGTGAGATCCGGTCGGGCATGATCGGCAAGAACGCAACAAGACTGTGAGGACGCTGATCCGGCAAAATACGGGAGCTTAATGCTGATCTCAACGTTTACACGAAAACTTTCAAAACACCATTCTCAGCAAGAAGTTTGGATTTTTTCAAACTAGTTCATGTATTTGAGAGGCTTAACTGAGCCGATAATTCAATGTTCTTGATAGTAAAAGGTGGAACGGTCAACAATTGGTTAAACATGATTACGTGCCCCCTGATTAGTTTATTATAGAAATTATCAATCATTTTTCCTTTTTGAAGATCATCGTCTAAAAAACATATTTATTTGGTTAGGCTTCTGATTTTTCCAAATGCAAACTGTCGGGCTTTACGTTTCACACCTTCCATCAAGTTTTTTATCACAGTTATATCCACCTTATTTGACGCTGAACGCCAATTTGCCATAAACTGTTTTTCCCTTCCAACTATTTTTTGAGTTCTCTTGAGGTTTCTCTTTACGATTGCCCAATATTTCTCAATTGGGCGCAGCTCCGGCGAGTTTGGAGGGTTTTTCTCCTACGATTTGAACACAATTGACGGTATACCGTTCCTGAGCCATTTTTTTTTCGAAGTGGCAAGAAGCGAGGTCTGTCCAAAACAGCACGGAACAACTATCCTTTTTCAAGAATGGCATTAAGCGTTTTTGCAAGCATTCCTTTACATACATATTTTGGTTGACAGTGCGAATTGTCACGAATTGAGCAAATCGCCTGTCAAAATATTTTTTAATATTTTTTCGGGAACTTTGTCATTTTTTTCTGCTTAAACTTATCTTGAACCTTTCCTTTTCCGGTAGCCGAATAAAACGCTTGGCCTGGGAGCTGCTTTTAACCAGCCTTGACGTATTTTTCATCGTCCAGTACGACGCAATCAAATATGGTCAACAAACTCGTGTGCAACTTACGCGCTCTTCTTTTGGCTGTTGTGTGTTGCTTATTATCTCGATTTGGTGTCACTGTAACCTTGTGTGTTGACAGTCCGGCTCGTTTCTTTGCTCTTTGTACTGTTGTGTGGGACTTTCCCAGTTTGATTCCGATATCTCTGATGAAAAGGTTGGGATTGCGTTTGAAAATTTTGGCCGCTATTCTTCCGGTCGTTGTGGTTTCCTGGTTTCGGTTTTCTCCTGATCTCGGTTTCCTGGCAGTTGTCAGACATCCTCCGAACACTTTTATAACATTCGTCACGGTTGATTTGGCAATATTTAGTGATTTTGCCAAGTCAACGAGGGAATAATTTGGGTTTTGCTTATGCGCGTGCAAAATTTTGATACGCTGCTCTTCTTGCTTTGACGACATTTTGACAACTGAATAGAAAATGGCAAAAACAAAATAGAGTCAACATTCCGTAAGCGGGTTGTTTAAGTTTTTTAAATGCACGATTAAAAAACTACGTCAAATTTGAGTCGACCAAGTTTTGACCGTTCCATCCTTTTAGATGATTTAATACTATGATTAGTAGGACTTGGACAGTTTACTCGCGAATTTTTTTCCTATGTTCGGGACATAAACCACTGCGACCAGTCAGTTGATCTTTTGTAGTATATCCCGTATGCTTTTCTTAGTTCATATCCTGTTTCTTTATCACTATTGAGATGTGATGAAGTATTTGGTGTTGTGACAATTGTCATTGTTTGTGTTGTTGGCAATGCATCGAGTCTTATTGAACGTTTTTGCTATCAAAGGGTTTGACAAGAGAGAGCACTCTTCAAAGGCTATCAGTCAAAACTGAAGACATTACAAAGAAAACAAACAATGACTCCGATACTGATCATACATCAGAATCCTTGTCCTAACCACTTCAAACTAAGGAACGTCAAATTTGAAAAGTGAGAATTTACACAAATTAAGACCATGTTTTCCTTCTTTCAAGCTAATGGGGATCAACCTGAGTACTTTCACTTTTAACAAGACATAAAATGTAATAGAACTAAGATATGTTCCTTTGACTACAAAAAAAAACAAGTAATGTTCCTTAGTTTGAATTAATTCGGACTAGAGTTCAGTGGTAGATCGGGTATTGCACCACGATAAGGTGATCTACCAGCGTTACGAGTTTGACCGAGGTTAAAATGGGTGACATGTTTTGGGGATGGATTGGACAACGGAACATGGAGATAGGATTCTGTAGTCCCATCAGAAAGTTGTCGCCAGCACTAGAACTTTGTGCGATATTATCAGGGCTCTATTTTGTGTTCGGTCGGTTGTGGTTACCTTCGGGCGACGATGAGATAAAACAAACACAAACGAACACAAACTAATGAATAAAGAACGAAAAAACACTCAGATTAAAACTAGACATTTGGAGAAACACATAGATCGACTGTACGTAACAAAGGTCGTGAGACCCCAACAAATCTTTTATAAACACATTAGGTTGTCTTCCTTGGGCCTCTAGGTTATTCAAAAGTCGCGTTCCGGCGGCGTTATTATCCGTGCATTGCCAGACTGCGTGATCGATGTTATCATAACCGTTTCCACACCTGCAAAGATTGCTGTCCATGAAGTTAATTCGATAGACGTGTGCATCTAACTTGTAGTGGTACATTAGGCTACTCATCACACGGATGAAATCAGTACTTACTCGATGTAACAATAGAAATGATGAAATGTAACAGCCGTTATAGATTGGCGGTGTCCCAATCGGTTTGCCAACTCGAAAGGCTACTCTGACAACCTAAATGGAAAAATTCATCGTCTAAAATTTATCTATCATTCAAATCGCCTTCCTGTGCACCCACCTTTGCGAGCGAATCCACTTTCTCATTGCCTGGGATTGAACAAAGTGAAGGGACCCATACAAAGTTGATCAAATATGATCTACCGACCAGCACACTCATCTGTACCCTTAGTTTTGAAAGGAAATAAGATGAGTGTTTACTAGGTTTCATCGACCGAAGAGCCTCAATCGAACTAAGGCTGTCCGAGAAGATTTAATAATGGTCTGCGGGCATGTTGGAAATCATTCCCAATGCAAAGCAGATTGCTGCCAGCTCAGCAACATAAACAGAACAAGGTTCCTGAAGATTGTGGAAGGCACTAGAGTATTCATTGAAGATACCTAAACCAGTGGATCCATTGAGGCGAAACCCTTCCGTGACATATACAAGGTGACTTTTTCTTGCCAAGAGACAGCAGAAAAAGTCATGCTCTATAACTGAGTCAATAGTTGTTTTAAAAAGAGTCACGAGGACTCCCACCATGTACCACAAATTGAACGAAGAAAGTTGAATATTTTTTAGGCAATTTTACTTCAAAAGTGCACCTTGAATCAAGCCAGATCCCAAGGTATTTGAAAGATGACGATTGGGTAATGTTTCTGCCCAAAAGATGCCGAAAAGTTCAGTTTTCAGCGGTGAGAATTCGATCCCTGGATTTATAGCCCCAGAAGTTAGGTTATCTTAGTAATTTGGCAATGGTCCTTGCCAGTTAACGGGATTCGAGTCTCTTAAAGAAACCACTTTGTCGTCAGCAAGTTGTCCTTGCGCGCGTTGTTTTGACAAACAAATGTAAATATCTTTGACGTAAAAGTTAAAAAGATGAAGGTTGAGGAATGTGCTTTGGAGCAGACTCATGTAACTTATTCTGGAAGAGGTCAGTTGCCCAAGTGAAAAGTTCATTTGCCTTTCTGACAACGAATTGTACAAAAAATTATTTAATAATCCGGAAAGTTTACATCTCTGTAAATTATCTGACAGGATTTCAATGGAAACCGAATCAAAAGTACCCTTAATGTCCAGAAATACTAAAGCTACCCGCAGCCCACAACTTCCATAATAAGTTGCAGCAACATCATTGCAACTGAATTAAGTCATTTATAAGTTGCTTCAACCAAAATGCAACAAGTGCACTGCTTGTTGCTCCTTGTTCGCAAAGGCTAGTTGAATATCTGTGGAAAGCAGCGCTAGACAATCATTTGTTCCTTTGCTCTTACGGAACCCAAACTGTGTATTTTTTAGCAAGTTATTCGATTCGACCCATGGATCGAACCTTCGAAGGATAATTTTCTTCAACAATTTCCTAATGTACGAAAGCATTACAATTGGACGAATTATGAATTATGACTAGACGCTGTTTTGCCAGGCTTTTGAATAGCTATAACTTTGACCTGCCTCCAATCAGGTGGTAACAGCAAGCGTCTTTTTGCGATATCTGAGATTTTTCAGGAGGTTGAATTTTATCATCCGGGTGAGGAGTTGTTTGATGAAAGAAGAGCCATAGAGAACTTCAGCATTGCGAATGGTCTGTCCAGAGAGCCGCCGTTTGGAGACGTTTTTCGAAAAATATGTTTTGCTGGAACGGAATCCGGACAGACCTTTTTCGCGAAATCGAATATCCATCGGTTGGAGTACTCATCACTCTCATTACTAGATGAGCGGTTGCGTGTTGCGAGCCACCCTCCACAAGGTGGTCATTGAGGTTTCTCGTGAGTGTCCCTCGACAAAATTTCGCCAATAACCGCCAATTAACCGCGTTTGTTTTGCTTTGACAAATTGTTTTAGCTGTGTTCCAAGCTTTGAATATTCCTCGAACGAACTAAACTAAACTCGAAATTTGATGAGGACACCCATGTCTCACATCGAATTGCTTCACTGGACAAACGGAAAAAAAATACCTAGTTGACCGGTCCTTTTCAAATTTTGAGACAATAAAATATACTCCATTAGTAAGCTATTGGCTTATTTATTTCATTCAACTTCAGTACCATAACCGTACGCTCGCACCTTACGTTCAACTCCACTCATTAGGTTCTGTACAACATCTGGCTGCAGCTTTTTCTGTACGGAAACCCACTTTTTCTTCATGTCTACCTCAGATTTGACCTCCTTGGGATGCTTCCGCAGTGCCTGCTTCATTATAGCTCAGTATTTTTCGATGGGCCATAGTTCCGGTGCTTTGGGGGGTTCATGTCCTTGGGTCCTTGAGTACCCCGTTAGCTTCGTACCACTCCAGGACAACATTTGAATAGTGCCACGAAGCTAGATCCAGCCAGAAGATCGTAGGGCCCTCGTGTTGCTTCAAGAGAGGAAGCAGACGCTTCTTTAAACACTCCTTGAGATAGATCTCCACGTTAACAGTCCTGGTAGTCACAAACGGCGCACTCCGTTTGCCCCATGAGCAGATCGCTAGCCAAATCATGTATTTTTTTGGCAAAGTTTGAACGTTTCTGCTTCCTTACTTCCTCCGGAACATCAAACTTGTCCTGGGTGGTGAAGAACAGTAGCCCCGGTAGCTGCCGGAGGTCCGCCTTGGCGTATGTCTCTTCATCCATGATGAGACAATGAGGCTTCGTCAGCATCTGGGTTTACAGCCCTTGACTTTCCCAGCGTATTTTGCCGTTCGTTACGATTTGGAGCTTTCTGTACTTTGTACGAATGCAGTCCCTCCCGGTCCTTGACTCTCTGAACGAAAAACTTGAAGAGATTCAACTTTTTTGCCACATCCCTGACCGAAGCATTGGGATTCCGCTTAAACGCTTTCACGACACGCTTGTGATCATGATCACTAATAGAACATCCATTCTGACCGCATTTCTCCTTCCGTTCGATGCTCAGAGTTTCTTAGTAACGTTTAATGACACGACTCACCGTTGATTGCTAGATTCCGAGATGTTCTCCGATGTCCCGATGAGAGAGTTGAGGATTTTCCAGGTGCTTGCGCAAAAGAAATTCGCAACGTTGCTTTTCGGGATGACCTCAACACTCTAAACTACTTCTACCCAAATTTTCAAGAGAAAATACCCAATGTATAATTTCCTACAGCGTTTTTTCCGTGATGCAATTTGATGTGGGACACCCTATAAGTGGAAGTCATGTGTCTACGAAAAGCTTTGAAAGCGTCAGATTTTTGTAAATACAATGTTGTGCATTCATCGTCAGGTTTGGCTGATCTTCTTTTGGAGGGTCCATTTGGAATTTTTCTTTTTGGTACTTCAAATGTGCTATTGTTGATCAGATCGGCAAGGAATCGATATTCCTCTAACGGCGGAGGTGTATCGACAGATTTAGTACCGATTGTCACCGCCGTTGCATATTTTTGTCAATCGATCTTTGTGAGGTCGAATGGTACTCGAGATGGTTCTGAAGGTTGAGGGCCACAGTTAATTGAAATAATGATTGCTAAGTTTGGACCGAAAAAAAACAACCCAAGGTCCCTTTAAGAACGGATGGTATGTGGGGTGGCGGGGGTTGAAAAAAAAAAAAATGTATAAAAAAACACCATACAAGAAAAAAAATATTAATAATATTATTAAATAAAATATAACTAGTGGCAACTATCGGGCCTACTACCCTTATTAACCTTCTTTAGGTGTCGGGGTCAATATGACCCAGAATGGATTTTAAAAACGCTATAGCTTTCCAATATAAGCATCTAGACGTTTGAATGTTCTTGACTTTTCCTAAACCAAAGGAAGTAACGTCTTTGCATTGAAAGTATTTCGGGACATAAGGTGTTTCGGGACATATTGACCCGGATTTCCAACTCTGATTGTGGAAACTATTCATCACAAAATTTTTTGCACCGAAACCAAAATCAAAATCAAAGACCAAAGTCTTTGTAGTCAATATGCTTATTGGAGTCATAATTTTCAGTTTCTGGTAAGTACTGCCCTTTTTGAGCCGATTGGCCACAAGGAATCTGTGTCGCAAGAGGGCATGTTTAGCCACGATCCGTGAGGCGGTACAGATACAAATTTTCATCGGAACATGCTTTTCGACGGCTCAAACTTCATGATTTTTGTTGAGTAGTCGACTTCTAGCCTTGAAATGGATCAATGACTATATTGGCCATTCTGAAACAACCCGGATTCCCCGCAAGAACTCTTTAGACGGGACCAAAAACGGATTATCGCCGAAACATGCCTTTCGACGGCTCGAACTTCATGAATTTTCATGTGTAGTATACAGTACTGGCAGAAATAAAGTGCTCACCAGCTAAAAAATGATTGCCATTATTATACCAATTTTGTATTGATGCAAAAATATAAAGTCTATTCGACCAAAATGCAGCTTTTGTATAGCATTATCATTCTGTTTACTTAGTTGCACAGGTTACTTAGTCGGTAATGGTATGGCATTACCAACCCGCAGTGGATTTCTTTGTCCGGTACAGAAGATTTTTCACATGTCCCAAAACAAAAATGTATGCATTCTTGTTGGAATATAAAATATGCGAATTTTTGTTCAACGAACGATAATCGACGATAAGGATATTTAAACCTCTTCAATTAAAATCTCCATAACCTGAAAATATGTCACGACTTATCGGATACGTGTGACAGGAAAATTAAAAAAAAATCTAATTGAGTAGGCTGATTTTTCTCATACTTCGCAAAACTTCCAACACTGTCATTCGAACTAAAAGACAATGAATGATTCTGATTCAGATGAATACTATCATCTCTCGTCTCCGAACATTATCATCTGGCGATCCTACTGGGTCGTATTTCCATAGCCACTCAATCAACAAAGCGTGAATCACGACTAGGCAAAGCTGTTGTCCATTCGACTTGCGGTGTGGAATGGAGTAATCTACAAAACGTCTAATCTTGTTCACTCACTGAGTTCCTGCGCATGATGCCTTTACCAATACATTTATCGATGGGTTTGTTTCAAGCACGGATAACAATGAATAATTTTCGCCGATTTTTTCGGCAGTCACCAACACTGGTCACAGCACATTCAGCCTATCAGAAGGTGTCGAGCACTGTTTGTTTTGGTTCTGTTCGCGCCGGTTCGGATTTCGTTTGAATGTTGAAAATGGATTCGAAACAAATTAACCTATCCGTACGAAAATTAATTGCGAGGGACTGTCAACAGCAAATATCTTTGCGTAAAATTGCCGTCAGATATGGAGTGAGTTATTCTGGTGTTCGCAAAGTTTGGAAAAAGTTTCAGGAAACCGGATCAGTAGCTGATAGACATGGACGCAGGTGGAAGCGACTCACGACTCCGCGTGAAGACACCAGAATTATTCGTGAAACCAGGAAAAATCCAACAGTTACGAGCCGAGTGATAAAGGAAAATCTGCAGCTGAGTATTTCAGAACGCACTGTGCGCTCCAGGCTTCAGGATGCAAGTTTAAGGAGCAAATTGGCAGTACGTCGCCCATTGATTCAAAAGAGAAATAGAGTTAAACGGCTAGAGCTCGCTAAAAAATACGCCGAGAAACCAGTTGCGTTCTGGAAACAAGTTTTATGGTCTGATGAGAGCAAGTTTGATCTATTTAGAATGAAAGGGCGTTCTAAAGTGTGGGTTAAACCTGGCGAACGACTTTTGGACCGGAATGTGCAAAAAACCGTAAAACATGGAGGAGGAAGCATAATGGTGTGGGGGTGTTTTGCTTGGTCTGGAACTGGTAATTTGACTCAAATCGATGGTATAATGACGGCTGATAGGTACATAGACATTATTAATGAAAACTTGGAGGAGTCTTTGTTGAAAGTTGGACTGGAAGACAAGTTTATCTTTCAACAAGATAATGATCCGAAGCACACGGCCCGTAAATGCATGACGTTTTTCCGTGGATGTCGCTTAAAACTTCTTGAATGGCCACCGCAATCACCAGACTTGAACCCAATTGAAAATCTATGGTCAATTCTCGATCAGCAAGTTGACAAAGGAGAGGTAACAAACAAAAAAAAAGCTCTTCGAAGCCCTCGAGTGCGCCTGGCAAAGAATCGACGAGAACCATCTGAAAAACCTAGTTGAAAGCATGCCTCGACGTCTTCAAGCAGTCATCAAAGCTAAAGGAAGTCACACGAAATATTAAATTCAATGTTCTTGGTTTTGAAGTAAACATATCACGGATGAGCACTTTATTTTTGCCACTGAAATAAAAAGTTGTTTTGTTTATTGTTTTGTTAATAAAGTTACATGAATAATTTTCAGTTTGTTGTTTCTCATTTCGAAAGAAGAATTGAAGTCATTCATTTTGACCCAATATGTTACCACTGAATCGCTGCAAATCAAAAAGTTGTATTGAGAAAATAAACATAAACCAACGTGAGCACTTTATTTTTGCCAGTACTGTACGTTCAGCCTTGAAATGGACCATAGACCATATTTTCCACTTTGGGACAATTCGGATGGCCCGGGAGACAATCTACTTCTAGTCATTAAATGGACGAATGACCATATTGCCCATTGTGGGACAACCCGGATACTCTGAGGGAACCGTTCAGTAGGAGACAAGTACGGTTTTTTGCTAAAACATGCCGATGCTATTAAATTTCGGCAATGCAAGAAGATAATGACAAAACAACTAGGGCCCCCCCCTCCACCCAAAGACTCATTGCAAAAAAAAACTATCACAATTTAAAAATTACTATCTTCCCCACCCCCAAAATTGTTTTTTTTCCTTCCCCGCAAAAGTAACAAAAAAAAAAAAAAAAAAAAATAAAAACCCCCCAACACCACAAAAAAAAAAAAACCTCCACCCCCCCCCTCCCGGGAAAAAAACCGGGGGGGCCCCCCCCCCTCCCCCCCCCCCACGCTACGCAACTGCTTATATAAAAAAAAAAAAAAAAAAAAAAAAAAAATACTCTAATTGTTATATTTGTATTCTCCGAACGTGGAGTAACGATTATGATGTAGAAGGAGATGTTTCGCTCATCGCCATGAGGCACCAAGAGTAGACAGTCATGTTTGCTAGAATGAAAGATATGAAGAGAAAGTGTTGAAAGTTCCGTCAGTGTACGGTAGGTTGGAAATAGAATAGAAGTATTGAAAATTGAGCGAAAGGGCATGGGTAAAATAGTACTCGAACCAAGGACGTTATCATTGCCAAACATCCCACTGCGGGGTAGGTTGAGGCACAGATACATCTGCCACCTCAACTGGCAATAACAACTCGTTGGATCTTGCTCATGTACCACTGACCGCTTGTGATAGTTTCTAGCGGTAGTTTGTACACACTCTGTTTTGATGCGTACATGGGAGAGGAAACTCTCTGCTTTTTGGGTTTTTTTTTTTTTCAAAAGGTTTGAAATTCTTTTTTTTTTCCCCCCTTTTTTTTTGTGGGGGGGCCGGGGGGAAAAACGTCGGGGGGGGGGGTTCCGCCCCCCCCCGGGTAAAATTAATTTTTTGCCCCCTTTTTTTGTTTTTTTTTTTTTTTTTTTTTTTTTTTTTTTTTGGGGGGGGGGGGGAACCCTTACTATTTATTAAACTGCTGATGACCCAAAATTCAATTCATGATTAGTTTCACGTAGACACTAGTCAGGTAAAAAAATCAAATCATTCGGTTTCAATACGGCTGAACAATAGCGATTAGCGACAGGAATCGGTCCACTGCCGAGTTGGCCCCACACCCTGTACTGGCAACATAAAACATGAAGTTGTAGCCAAGGATTCAAGTTGTCACCGCATATTTACATTTTTGCGTTCACTCCACGAATATAGCCACTACAATGGTTCAAAGAAAAGTTGGCACCTTCTGCCTCATTTTACCCTACAGTTTTTACTACGATATATTTGCAATATAAATCATTCTTCCTCCCATTGTCTTCTTTTTGGATTAGGTTCATCAGTTAAGCATATGCAATTAACGTTTTAATTAGGTTTCATTTTCATGAGGGATGGAGATGATCAAAACAAAAGATGATCTTTCAGATTTTTCTAAGGGTAAAAGGATCATTAAAAAAAAACGAAAATAAAGTACAGATCAATCCAAGATCACCCAATCCCAGTTCGTATGTAAATAAAAGCAACTGTCATTGATCCATTTCAAGGGTACACAGATAGAAAGAAACATTTAATTTTCTGCGTTATCTAATGCACATAAAGGGAATGCTAGATTTGGCAAAAAATAATGGGATATTTCATGTAAATTTAAGCCAGATAACGCCTGAATCTAGCTTGTTGTATGAAAGATTCCAAACATTGTTGTACGGCGCATGAAAGATTGCAAACAATATCGTTGTTTACGCTTCGTTTGGCTTGGAATTAAACGAGGGGAAATTTTGCGCGGCTGTTAAAATTCTTTCTTTTTTTTCTGTGTAGAAGTAGACTATTCATGAACAATCATGAAGTTTGACAATCATGAGCCGTCGAAATCTTGAAGAAACTTAAGACCCGTCAAAACAACCGGCAAGCGCTAACCAGAACTACCGCTAACACTTGTTATTGGTATTCTGATGAGACACGGCACATCTAGTCCTGCTCAGTGATCGATACGGAATGAAGTTTAATGAATATGTGTGTTGTTGTTGCTATTGAGACTTTTATAATTTTCAATCCCTCTTAACTTTGGAAAGTAAATGGTTATTAGCATGATCCCTATGAACAATGAATTTCTTAAAGACCGTATCGTTTTTTATGGGTACAACTTAAAGCTGCTTTGTGAAATAGACTATGACTAAATTTGACAGCTGTTCATTTTACGCGTGATCTTGGCTTAGCAAACAAGTGAATTAGCAGCTGAAATTATATATTTTTACTCAAGTGCAACAATGAAAGTTTTGACAGAAGAAAAACGCAAAACGATTGTGACCAAATACTGTATGGAAATTGGTTTATTGATGAAGAAATTGGCAAAGCAGGATGGAGTTAGCGGTTATGCGATTCAAAATACGCTGAGACGATTCGGGACATATAATACGTGGCTGGATCTCCTGGTCGTGGTCGTAAACCTGCTCCATCTAACCCAAATTTGAACAAAAAAATTGGTGAGCAGTTTGAAAGAAAAAAGCTAGAGTAATTCATGATTAGGGCCTAAAGGCCATTTGTAAACAATGACCTTAAACGTTGATCTCTCACGAATCACGAAAATCCTACTATATCCAGGTACTACATATGATAGAACTAATAATCTTCCACCATATACTGCTTTCATTTCACGTGAGAGATTTAAGATTCAAGAAAGATCGAAATTTAAAGTCGTTGTTTATAAATGGCATGTTAAGGCCCTTAACATGAATTACTCGAGAAAGGAATTGTCCATTGGAGATTGTGTAAAAAAAAAGTGGAACATCGATCGAAATGGTTCAGCACGCTATTATTTAGCCTTAAAGGCACGTAGCTCTCTCAAGACCTACAAAAGTAAACATGTCCCAAACGTAGCAAATTACAAGCAACTTCCGTGAAACCCCGAGTCCGATTGCTAACGAATAACTGAATAAATATGACTGTTATTCGATCGTTGTATAAGTAAGAAACATTACTGTGATTCGATCGTTGTATAACTAAGAAACATTATTTTTGCAATTTACGCTCCGAAAAAGAAACGAAAGCTAAAAAAAGATTTTCTCTGCACCCGAAATTAACGATACAGTCCTTACATAGACAGATATTGAATGAATCATGTTAAGTGATTGAAATGCATCACGTCTTGTAGATCCAAAACGTGAGTTTTCGTTACAAATTCGTATTGATATACCATCTCTGTTTGACAGAATTATAATCTCGAAATGTTCTTAACCAAGATGAAACCCATGTAGTAGGCTAAAATACGTATGAAAACACATTAAAACACACAATTTCAAAGGATTGAAGACCCAAGACCTCTTATTTTTCAGTGGATTATTCAGAAACCAGTACTCTAAATTGTCATTTCAACTCTTTTGGATAAATTGACTGACAACGTGTTTCAGAAGCCAAATTCGTGAATATTATATGCGACAAAGTTGTAGTTGTTAAATTCACTGTCATATTCAAATGATACTCAATGATTAATACACTGAAAGTTAATTTTAGTTTATATTACAAAATCGAAGGTAATACTCACAAATCCATTCGTTGTTTTCTGCAACGAAACTGGTTTTTACTTTTAATGAAGAAACATTCGTAATTAATGGCATACACGCAAATATCAAAAGCACGAAGCTTTTGTTGACACAGAAAGAACATTCATACATTGTACGAAAACAATATAACGAGCTGCGACTATTTTGTGAAGGACTGACAGATCTACTTTATCGACTCGAAATGCAATTGACAAAAAACGCAACCACGTGGAGTTGTCCAGCGTTTTTTTTTTTTAGTTTCTGACATGGGATTCGATCCTGTATTTTTGGAAGGTGCTGATATTGAATCCTTGGTTGATCTCACTATGCCATGCTGACTCGTGAGAAGATGTTTGATTAATGAACATGAAGTTATAGCTTTCGACAGCGCTTTGATTTTTATTTTGGGATAGATAAATTATTCCCGCCCATCTCAGCAGCAACACCATTTTGCATGAATACGATAAAAGAGAAACAGCGATTGGCTGGTCTTCACGAAATTCATTTCGTGCATTTTACAGAAAGGTGAAATGATAGCATTTCACCAGATAATAAGCAATATGAATGTTTTATACAATATACGATACATTTGTCTTAAGTACAAAATCGATGTTTACGAAACGCATGAAAGCTACTTTACGAAAATAGATTTTCAGTGTACAATTTAAATATTTCAATATTGTGTTCTCCCGTCTTGGATTTTAAAGTAAAGAACAGTTTAAGAACTGTTTCTCTGCACAATTGCTTTGCCTCAGATTATGATTCTTATTTTACTATGTGAATTTGTACGAAAATACTTCCGCAAGAAGTACCCGTCCCTCACCCTTACGACAATGATGACAGTAACGATTCTACTGACTGTCCACGCAATTCAATGGAACCACCCGAAAATCAAATGATCCGTTCCCATAATAAACATTTATAAATTACTTCCGAGTAAAAGAAAACACTGTTCAGCGAAAACGTTTTACACTCGTTTGGTGAAGTGGGAAGTTCCACAGGCTGCCTACTTCCAACAGCAAGTCGTTTGTCACGAAGTTATCTATAGATCCGGGCATCAGTTTGGAAAGGCGGGAAGAGAGAAATCGCAAACATCTGAGTACTGCCGGAAGGAATTTCGTCGCGTCATCATCATTATTCCATATTGTTATCCTCGAATATGCGCGCTGATTTCGCCGGACGTCGTTTGTTTGAGTAGAGCATTATTTTTATTCGACAAACAGCAGGAAGAGAAGGAATTGTCGAAATTGTTACTGGATAAGCAATAAACGGTAAATCCTAATTGAGCTAATTTGATGGCTGATCAGCATTTGGAGTAATTTCTGGAAATTGAGTTTTTCAAATGATGTTGAATATTTCGTGATTAAACGTTGAAAATATTCGGATAAAAATATATATAAGTTTTGTGCAAATACAAACATTTATATTAACCTTAGTAAAAACAAAACTTTACTTGACCGGAAAATGCTTCTAATTCTTTTCTTCCCATCTGTTCAAGACGTAAAATACAAACAGCTCTAATAACTTCACGGCACATACAGTTAAAAATAAGACCCAACCAACCCTTACCTGTTAATGTGCCGCATCTTACAGTTTTTAATTAATTTTCATCGCGCCCTGGAAAAACAAGAAATAATTTAAGGTTACTGCCCTTGCGATCCGATGAACAGAATCTGGAATCCAAGGTGAATGTGAAGTGCGGAATAAAGTGGTTGGAAAAGTCGAAAAGTTAATGAAAACATTTTCTTCGGCAGCATGCGTCCCGTGAGCATGGCTAGCGAGCAGTGATCCCACACCACCACCACGGAAGGTTTATAAATATTGATTATTTCTGCCTTCAACTTTTCATGATGTTTCCTAGGTATATGTACAGTTTATTGCTTACTGTCTAGCTAGCCCGAGCGAACGACCAGATCTCAATTAATTCCAAGCATGGGTGAAGTTGATATCAGGGGCCAAGCCATATGGATTGCATACATATATGCCTTGAATCTGGCGAAAAAAGAGTGCCTTTTAAATTTTCAGAGTTCAACACGATTTTGATCCCATTATCTTTTACTTAATCTACTTCTAAAAGCAACGCACCAACAAACCCTACTACTCTATCCCCCCGACCTCGGTGTAAACATTCCTCTCTGATAGTATATAATTAAAAATTAATTCTAAATAAAAACAAGACAGAACATCTAAATATTTGCATTTTGCAGCGCTTCGCTCACTGCCTTGTTGCCTTAATTTCCATTCGCAACTCGCAACCTCCGCAAGTATAGTAGTAGCGGTGAGTTCCACAGTTCCACAGTTCGAATCGATCGATTGCGTTTTGTGAATATTTACCATCATTGATTCCCGTATTCTACGTTTTATATTCTGTGTGGGGATCTAAAATTAGCTATCGAACGGAAAGTCCCTTCCCCCGTTGGATTTGTAAGACCTACCAGCAGACGAACGCAGTAGTGTTCGGCGATAATCGCCGAACGATGATGCTAATGATTACGACTATGATGAAACGAAAGTCAATACACATAGTGAAACCGTGTATATTTCCAGTAACGATCATCATCCGGTCGGACAGTGAAAATTGCTCTATAGTAAAACACACGCCAAAGCGACCTTGACTGTTGAGGCTATTTTATTACCCCTCGATCGTTTGAATTGGTTGGAACTGTGGAATTTAATATTTCCGTTGAAACCATTTTTAAGAGAGCTCATTGTCTTTACGTTATCCACGAGACATGTAGAAACATTGGCATTTTTTTCCTAGGAAATAACTTTAAATCTCTTTTATTGTAACTCATCTTAATTTTCATGGGACGCCATCGCTCTTTTTTTAAGAATTTTATTTTTATTTAGTACAATGTGTTTTTTATTTAATTGGTAGATTTGGTAGAGGGGGGGGGGAAGGGGGGGGGGGTTGGTTTTTTTTTTTTTGAAATTTTTGAATAAGAAAGAAAAAACACACAAACACTGATTAAAAAAAACTTAAAGTAAACATACAGGTTAAACTAACTACAACCTAAGGCTAATGTTAGTCAAATACACATAAATGAGCTTTATAAACTCCAGATCACGTACCGCCAAAATATCACGAACCGATACATTGGGTTGTCTTCCTCGAGCCCGAAGGGAATCATAAAGCTCAGATCTGACTCCACGATATTCAGCACATGACCAAATAGCGTGATTTGCGTACTGGTAACCTTGTCCACATTCACTGAGATTTCTGTCATTCAGCCCAACACGGTATAAATGAGCGTTCAAAGAATAATGATTGGACATGAGGCGAGACATCACACGAAGGAAGTCTCGACCCACACCCTTACCCCCAAGCCAAGATTTCTTCGACACCTTTGGGATGATAGAATGTTACCATCGCCCCAAGTCTCCTTTACTCCATTTATACTGCCAGCTGACGAGCGACTGTTGACGAAAAATAGAAAAAAATTCATTGAAGGCGATTTGTCGAACATAAATATCGCCTTCTATAGCGCCCACCTTTGCAAGTGAATCCGCTCTCTCATTGCCCAGAATCAAACAATGAGATGGGACCCATACAAAGGTGATGATAAAATAACGCGAAGATAAAGCACTTAGAAGGTCCTGTATTTTCATGAGAAAATACGAGGAGTCCTTTACCGGCCTCAAGGAGCGAATAGCCTCTAAAGAACTGAGACTATCCGTAAAAATTAAATACTGATCCGGTGTAAGTGAGGCAACAATTTCTAGCGTAAAGAGTATTGCCGCTAATTCAGCGACATATACGGAACAAGGAGCTTGAAGTTTGTGATTGGCGCTATAAAATTCATTGTATATACCAAAGCCGGCGGACTCCTCAATAAATGACCCGTCAGTGAAGAACGATTTAGTGGAATCAACTTGGCCAAACTTTGCAGCAAATATCACAGGAGCAATCATAGGACGGTGATGCTCTGGTATTCCATGAAGCTCTTGCTTCATGGATAAATCAAAATGAACTGAATTGC
>JAHHFK020005166.1:0-88007 GCA_024533555.2 Aedes koreicus
TACCACACTCACTTCGTCATCACGCGGTGAGCTCGAATGCTTCTTTTGATCTTGGGGCACTCTTGCACATCTGAGAAATAGTCCTCCGAACGAAGAAACCACAATGAAGCGAGCGACGATGAGGAAGCAATCTTTCACCTCAGTCGCACCCAAGACTCCATGCACGAACCCAGAGATAGTATAACAGAACAGTGAGCGACGGCTAGCTCTCGTCGCTCCTGCCCGCCTATTATACACAATGGTCAATTTTCTTCATCATCACTATGATTATTATAATCATTAACAAGTACGGCGAAGCGATTATTGGAAAACCAAGCGCCAAGTGATATTTTTAATGATATTTTAATACGTACATCCAACTGTCATCACTGGGTAGGAACGTTCACTCATCGCTTCGCAGATATCGTTGGATCGTTACGGTTAACTCACTAGGACTTGATGAATGAATTGTGAATGCGTTTTCTACTGAGTAGATGTACCAGGCATCAATCTGGCCTCTCTATAATTATGATCCTTTGTGCATCCAACAACGACGAAAATGCAGTTCAATACTCTCCGAAATGACTTGAGGAGGTTACATTTTTTTTTTTTTTCTGTTCTCATGTCAATCCATTCAGCAGGGCACTTTTCTACAAAATTTAAAAATAGCATGTTTTTTGTAGTGTACCAACAGCGTACCATAGCGTACCTTTAAGGATTTTGAACGTACCTGTCAAATTCCTTGTTTTTGGGTGCCCTGCTGAATAGACGGTCGATTTTGCGAAATTCTTCATAAAACGCTATAAAAATTACACCAAAGTAATGTACCAATAACGTACCTTCCGAATCTGATGTTTGATTTAAACGTACCTCAAAAATTTCCATACTTACTCATATAAAACTTTTTAAAATATATTATATGTAAAATCTGACCTCGGATTCAGATTTCTGAGGAAATTCTAGCCCTAAATGACCTATAAAACATACTACTTAAGTACATTCTACGCTACTTTATAGTCAAAAATGAATTTTTAATAATACGTTTAAGGAAACACTCTTGAATGGCTACTTCCTGCTAAGCATTTCGATACCCCTAAATATAGATAAAGGGCAGGCATGTTAGAGATCACTATACAGCATGTATTAATCATAAAGAGACAATCTGTAAAGGTACAGGTTGAACATACGTTATTGGGAAGACATGGTTGATTTTCTATGATAAATTAATTTTTTCTGATTATTTTCATAAATACGTAGCTACGTGATAGTTTTGTGCCCTGCTGGGGATTTTATCTTCTCAAACTATTCCTCAAAGGTCCATGAACAATTTGTTTGGGTTAAGATTGAATGTACCTCAACGTATCTGAACTTTATTTAGAAGACATGGTTGGTTTTCTGTGATAAATTAATTTTTTTCTGATTATTTTCATAAATACGTAGCTACGTGATAATTTTGTGCCCTGCTGGGGATTTTATCTTCTCAAACTATTCCTCAAAGGTCCATGAACATTTTGTATGGGTTAAGATTGAATGTACCTCAACGTATCTGAACTTTATTTAGAAGACATGGTTGGTTTTCTGTGATAAATTAATTTTTTTCTGATTATTTTCATAAATACGTAGCTACGTGATAATTTTGTACCCTGCTGGAGATTTTATCTTCTCAAACTATTCCTCAAAGGTCCACGAACATTTTGTATGGGTTAAGATTGAATGTACCTCAACGTATCTGAACTTTATTTAGAAGACATGGTTGGTTTTCTATGATAAATTATTTTTTTTCTGATTATTTTCATAAATACGTAGCTACGTGATAATTTTGTGCCCTGCTGAGGATTTTATCTTCTCAAACTATTCCTCAAAGGTCCACGAACATTTTGTATGGGTTAAGATTGAATGTACCTCAACGTATCTGAACTTTATTTAGAAGACATGGTTGGTTTTCTGTGATAAATTAATTTTTTTCTGATTATTTTCATAAATACGTAGCTACGTGATAGTTTTGTGCCCTGCTGGGGATTTTATCTTCTCAAACTATTCCTCAAAGGTCCATGAACAATTTGTATGGGTTAAGATTGAATGTACCTCAACGTATCTGAACTTTATTTAGAAGACATGGTTGGTTTTCTATGATAAATTAATTTTTTTCTGATTATTTTCATAAATACGTAGCTACGTGATAGTTTTGTGCCCTGCTGATGATTTTATCTTCTCAAACTATTCCTCAAAGATCCACAAACATTTTGTATGGGTTAAGATTGAATGTACCTCAACGTATCTGAACTTTATTTAGAAGACATGGTTGGTTTTCTATGATAAATTAATTTTTTTCTGATTATTTTCATAAATACGTAGCTACGTGATAATTTTGTGCCCTGCTGAGGATTTTATCTTCTCAAACTATTCCTCAAAGGTCCACGAACATTTTGTATGGGTTAAGATTGAATGTACCTCAACGTATCTGAACTTTATTTAGAAGACATGGTTGGTTTTCTGTTAAAAATTAATTTTTTTTTGTTTTTTTTTTTATATATGTAGGTGCGTGATAATTTTGTGGTGTGGTGGGTTTTTTTTTTTTCTTTTTTTTTTTTAGATTTTTTTTTTTTTTTTTTTTTTTTTTTTTTATTATTATTGTTTTTCTGGTTGGGTTGCTGGTTTTTGGATTATTTTCTTTTTAATGTGGTGTTTGTTTTGTTATATTTTGGCTACTTTCCTTGTGTGTTTTTGGTTTTGTGTGTGGGGTGTGTTGTGTTGTCGGTGTATATGTAGAAGGGGTTTTTGTTAGGGGGGGTTTTTGTGTAGAGGCGGAAATTGTTAAAAAGTTGTAAAATGGTTTTGTGTAAAATGTTTTGGGGGTTAAAAGTAAAAAATGAAAGTTTTTTGGGTTTGGGTGTGTGTGAAAAAGACGAAACATGAAATTTAGAAAGTGACTATGTTAAAATTATAAAGGGCGATACGGTCAAAATTTGGTCAATATCAACTTGACGTATTTCTTTCAATTTTGCATTTAAAAAACCTGAACACCCCTCATTTTGAAGGTGTGTGTGTGTAGAATGTTGCTCCTATTTTGATTTTGGAATTCACTCTTCAGTTGTCAAAATGCCGTCCAAGCAAGAAGAGCAGCGTATCAAAATTTTGCTCGCGCATCGCGAAAATCCGAGCTACTCGCACGCAAAATCGCTAAAAGTTGCCAAATCAACCGTTACAAATGTAATTAAAGTGTTTGGGGAACGTTTGTCGACAGCCAGGAAGTCTGGATCTTGGGGAAATCGAAAACCGGAAGCCGCTGAGACGACAAAGAGAGTTGCCGGTAGTTTCAAGCGAAACCCCAACCTATCTCTCCGAGATGCCGCAAATAAGCTGGGTGTATCGTCTACAACCGTGCATCGAGCCAAAAAACGAGCCGGACTATCGACTTACAAGAAGGTAGTGACCCCAAATCGCGATGATAAACAAAATACGACGGCCAAAGCGCGATCCCGGAGGCTGTATACGACGATGCTGACGAAGTTTGACTGCGTGGTAATGGACGACGAAACCTACGTCAAAGCCGACTACAAGCAGCTTCCGGGACAGGAGTTTTATACGGCAAAAGGAAGGGGAAAAGGTAGCAGATATTTTCAAGCACACGAAACTGTCAAAGTTCGCAAAGAAATATCTGGTTTGGCAAGCCATCTGTACCTGTGGCTTGAAAAGCAGCATTTTCATAGCTTCCGGGACTGTCAACCAAGAAATTTACGTGAAAGAGTGTTTGAATAAACGTCTGCTGCCTTTCCTGAAGAAACACGGTTGTTCCGTACTGTTTTGGCCGGATTTGGCATCTTGCCATTACGGTAAAAAGGCCATGGAGTGGTACGCCGCCAACAACGTGCAGGTGGTTCCCAAGGACAAGAACCCTCCCAACACGCCAGAGCTCCGCCCAATTGAGAAATACTGGGCTATTGTCAAGCGGAACCTAAAGAAGACCAAAAAAACTGCTAAGGACGAGCAGCAGTTCAAGGCAAACTGGCTTTCTGCGGCGAAGAAGGTGGACAAGGTGGCTGTACAAAATCTGATGGCAGGGGTCAAGCGTAAGGCCCGGCAATTCGGATTTGGAAAAGCGGAAGCCTAACTGAATATTTTTCCTGAATTTTATACTAATTGAACTTGAAAAAGAAATTTAATTTGATTTTTTAAATAAACGATTTCACCGATTTACACGCGTTTTCCCTTGACCAAATTTTGACCGTATCACCCTTTAGAGGGAAAATACAAAAAAAAATTAATCATCTCGATTTCGAAGAAATTTTGCGGACTTTTCCCGGAATACGTTTCATCAACCGGCGCACATTATTCTCATCCATCGATTTGGCAATCTTATTCTACTTGGTTCTCAATTCATTGATGCTTTTGACGACACTGCTATTCACCTCCAGCTTCCTCTTCATAATAGCCCAAAATCTCTCTATCGGTCTGAGCTGGGGACAGTTTGGTGGGTTGAGTTCTTTCGGTATAAACTGAACCCCGTTGGATTTATACCACTGTAGCACTGTTTTACTGTAATGACAGTTTGCAAGATCTGGCCAAAACATGACAGGTTCATTGTGGGATCTGATGAATGGCAATATTCGCTTTTGAAGACATTCCGTTCTGTACAGCTCTGAATTAAATGTCTTATCAGTGATGAAAACCTTGGTCTTCCTACTGCAGCTACAGATGCCTTGTCAAATCATATATTTACGTGCAAGTTTATTTGCAAACAAAAAATTGAATTTAGGTCACAGAAAACCGAGCCATGTCTTCCAAGTAAATTTTTTGTCCAGATAGCTGTTGAATGGTTACATTCAATCTTAACCCATACAAATTGTTCATGGACCTTTGAGGAATAGTTTGAGAAGATAAAATCCCCAGCAGGGCACAAATCTATCACGTAGCTACGTTATTTATGAAAATAATCTAGATCATAAAAATTAATTTATCACAGAAAACCAACCATGTCTTCTAAATAAAGTTCAGATACGTTGAGGTACATTCAATCTTAACCCATACAAATTGTTCATGGACCTTTGAGGAATAGTTTGAGAAGATAAAATCCCCAGCAGGGCACAAAACTATCACGTAGCTACGTATTTATGAAAATAATCAGAAAAAAATTAATTTATCACAGAAAACCAACCATGTCTTCTAAATAAAGTTCAGATACGTTGAGGTACATTCAATCTTAACCCATACAAATTGTTCATGGACCTTTGAGGAATAGTTTGAGAAGATAAAATCCCCAGCAGGGCACAAAACTATCACGTAGCTACGTATTTATGAAAATAATCAGAAAAAAATTAATTTATCATAGAAAACCAACCATGTCTTCTAAATAAAGTTCAGATACGTTGAGGTACATTCAATCTTAACCCATACAAATTGTTCATGGACCTTTGAGGAATAGTTTGAGAAGATAAAATCCCCAGCAGGGCACAAAATTATCACGTAGCTACGTATTTATGAAAATAATCAGAAAAAAATTAATTTATCACAGAAAACCAACCATGTCTTCTAAATAAAGTTCAGATACGTTGAGGTACATTCAATCTTAACCCATACAAATTGTTCATGGACCTTTGAGGAATAGTTTGAGAAGATAAAATCCCCAGCAGGGCACAAAATTATCACGTAGCTACGTATTTATGAAAATAATCAGAAAAAAATTAATTTATCACAGAAAACCAACCATGTCTTCTAAATAAAGTTCAGATACGTTGAGGTACATTCAATCTTAACCCATACAAATTGTTCATGGACCTTTGAGGAATAGTTTGAGAAGATAAAATCCCCAGCAGGGCACAAAATTATCACGTAGCTACGTATTTATGAAAATAATCAGAAAAAAATTAATTTATCACAGAAAACCAACCATGTCTTCTAAATAAAGTTCAGATACGTTGAGGTACATTCAATCTTAACCCATACAAATTGTTCATGGACCTTTGAGGAATAGTTTGAGAAGATAAAATCCCCAGCAGGGCACAAAATTATCACGTAGCTACGTATTTATGAAAATAATCAGAAAAAAATTAATTTATCACAGAAAACCAACCATGTCTTCTAAATAAAGTTCAGATACGTTGAGGTACATTCAATCTTAACCCATACAAATTGTTCATGGACCTTTGAGGAATAGTTTGAGAAGATAAAATCCCCAGCAGGGCACAAAATTATCACGTAGCTACGTATTTATGAAAATAATCAGAAAAAAATTAATTTATCACAGAAAACCAACCATGTCTTCTAAATAAAGTTCAGATACGTTGAGGTACATTCAATCTTAACCCATACAAATTGTTCATGGACCTTTGAGGAATAGTTTGAGAAGATAAAATCCCCAGCAGGGCACAAAATTATCACGTAGCTACGTATTTATGAAAATAATCAGAAAAAAATTAATTTATCACAGAAAACCAACCATGTCTTCTAAATAAAGTTCAGATACGTTGAGGTACATTCAATCTTAACCCATACAAATTGTTCATGGACCTTTGAGGAATAGTTTGAGAAGATAAAATCCCCAGCAGGGCACAAAATTATCACGTAGCTACGTATTTATGAAAATAATCAGAAAAAAATTAATTTATCACAGAAAACCAACCATGTCTTCTAAATAAAGTTCAGATACGTTGAGGTACATTCAATCTTAACCCATACAAATTGTTCATGGACCTTTGAGGAATAGTTTGAGAAGATAAAATCCCCAGCAGGGCACAAAATTATCACGTAGCTACGTATTTATGAAAATAATCAGAAAAAAATTAATTTATCACAGAAAACCAACCATGTCTTCTAAATAAAGTTCAGATACGTTGAGGTACATTCAATCTTAACCCATACAAATTGTTCATGGACCTTTGAGGAATAGTTTGAGAAGATAAAATCCCCAGCAGGGCACAAAATTATCACGTAGCTACGTATTTATGAAAATAATCAGAAAAAAATTAATTTATCACAGAAAACCAACCATGTCTTCTAAATAAAGTTCAGATACGTTGAGGTACATTCAATCTTAACCCATACAAATTGTTCATGGACCTTTGAGGAATAGTTTGAGAAGATAAAATCCCCAGCAGGGCACAAAATTATCACGTAGCTACGTATTTATGAAAATAATCAGAAAAAAATTAATTTATCACAGAAAACCAACCATGTCTTCTAAATAAAGTTCAGATACGTTGAGGTACATTCAATCTTAACCCATACAAATTGTTCATGGACCTTTGAGGAATAGTTTGAGAAGATAAAATCCCCAGCAGGGCACAAAATTATCACGTAGCTACGTATTTATGAAAATAATCAGAAAAAAATTAATTTATCACAGAAAACCAACCATGTCTTCTAAATAAAGTTCAGATACGTTGAGGTACATTCAATCTTAACCCATACAAATTGTTCATGGACCTTTGAGGAATAGTTTGAGAAGATAAAATCCCCAGCAGGGCACAAAATTATCACGTAGCTACGTATTTATGAAAATAATCAGAAAAAAATTAATTTATCACAGAAAACCAACCATGTCTTCTAAATAAAGTTCAGATACGTTGAGGTACATTCAATCTTAACCCATACAAATTGTTCATGGACCTTTGAGGAATAGTTTGAGAAGATAAAATCCCCAGCAGGGCACAAAATTATCACGTAGCTACGTATTTATGAAAATAATCAGAAAAAAATTAATTTATCACAGAAAACCAACCATGTCTTCTAAATAAAGTTCAGATACGTTGAGGTACATTCAATCTTAACCCATACAAATTGTTCATGGACCTTTGAGGAATAGTTTGAGAAGATAAAATCCCCAGCAGGGCACAAAATTATCACGTAGCTACGTATTTATGAAAATAATCAGAAAAAAATTAATTTATCACAGAAAACCAACCATGTCTTCTAAATAAAGTTCAGATACGTTGAGGTACATTCAATCTTAACCCATACAAATTGTTCATGGACCTTTGAGGAAT
Source organism: Aedes koreicus (assembly GCA_024533555.2). Taxonomy (NCBI): domain Eukaryota; kingdom Metazoa; phylum Arthropoda; class Insecta; order Diptera; family Culicidae; genus Aedes; species Aedes koreicus. Next base: position 7,962 of record JAHHFK020005166.1, read on the forward strand.
AGTTTGAGAAGATAAAATCCCCAGCAGGGCACAAAATTATCACGTAGCTACGTATTTATGAAAATAATCAGAAAAAAATTAATTTATCACAGAAAACCAACCATGTCTTCTAAATAAAGTTCAGATACGTTGAGGTACATTCAATCTTAACCCATACAAATTGTTCATGGACCTTTGAGGAATAGTTTGAGAAGATAAAATCCCCAGCAGGGCACAAAATTATCACGTAGCTACGTATTTATGAAAATAATCAGAAAAAAATTAATTTATCACAGAAAACCAACCATGTCTTCTAAATAAAGTTCAGATACGTTGAGGTACATTCAATCTTAACCCATACAAATTGTTCATGGACCTTTGAGGAATAGTTTGAGAAGATAAAATCCCCAGCAGGGCACAAAATTATCACGTAGCTACGTATTTATGAAAATAATCAGAAAAAAATTAATTTATCACAGAAAACCAACCATGTCTTCTAAATAAAGTTCAGATACGTTGAGGTACATTCAATCTTAACCCATACAAATTGTTCATGGACCTTTGAGGAATAGTTTGAGAAGATAAAATCCCCAGCAGGGCACAAAATTATCACGTAGCTACGTATTTATGAAAATAATCAGAAAAAAATTAATTTATCACAGAAAACCAACCATGTCTTCTAAATAAAGTTCAGATACGTTGAGGTACATTCAATCTTAACCCATACAAATTGTTCATGGACCTTTGAGGAATAGTTTGAGAAGATAAAATCCCCAGCAGGGCACAAAATTATCACGTAGCTACGTATTTATGAAAATAATCAGAAAAAAATTAATTTATCACAGAAAACCAACCATGTCTTCTAAATAAAGTTCAGATACGTTGAGGTACATTCAATCTTAACCCATACAAATTGTTCATGGACCTTTGAGGAATAGTTTGAGAAGATAAAATCCCCAGCAGGGCACAAAACTATCACGTAGCTACGTATTTATGAAAATAATCAGAAAAAAATTAATTTATCATAGAAAATCAACCATGTCTTCCCAATAACGTATGTTCAACCTATACCTTTACAGATTGTCTCTTTATGATTAAAACATGTTTTATAGTGATCTCTAACATGCCTGCCCTTTATCTATATTCAGGGGTATCTAAATGCTTAGCAGGAAGTAGCCATTCAAGAGTGTTTCCTTAAACGTATTATTAAAAATTCATTTTTGACTATAAAGTAGCGTAGAATGTACTTAAGTAGTATGTTTTATAGGTCATTTAGGGCTAGAATTTCCTCAGAAATCTGAATCCGAGGTCAGATTTTACATATAATATATTTTAAAAAGTTTTATATGAGTAAGTATGGAAATTTTTGAGGTACGTTTAAATCAAACATCAGATTCGGAAGGTACGTTATTGGTACATTACTTTGGTGTAATTTTTATAGCGTTTTATGAAGAATTTCGCAAAATCGACCGTCTATTCAGCAGGGCACCCAAAAACAAGGAATTTGACAGGTACGTTCAAAATCCTTAAAGGTACGCTATGGTACGCTGTTGTACTGTACGCTGTTGGTACACTACAAAAAACATGCTATTTTTAAATTTTGTGAAAAGTGCCCTGCTGGATGGATTGACATTCTGTTCTCTGATACTTGTTGGCTTCCACCCATCCGGGGGTTGGATACTGTCCGCATCGCACTCCACTGCTCTTCATCAAACAGGGGTTGGTATTGTGATGGGAGGCTTGTGCTTGTATTTTATATGTGGGATGTTTTTATGGGTATGGAATGGAAAGTGCAGGAAAAGGGGGAAGTTTTGAACAAATTATTAAATTGTGCATTAGATTTTGGATTTTGGTGGATGTTTGGTGGTAATTTTTTGTTATTATTGTAATATTTTTGAAAATTTTATTAATTATTAAAATTTATGAAAATTTTCGGAAACATTTTGGGGGTGCGCTGTGTGAATGTTGTATGGTGGAATGTTTAGGAAAAGAAAGGGAGGAGATCGGTAGAGGCGATGGGATGATACATGAGGTGGTTTATTATTATATTTTTTTTTATCATAATGGGTTTGTTAGGAGAGGGGGGTTGTAAGTTGGAAAAAATTAATTTTTGGATATAAATATACATTTTATATATAATTATACATAAATTGTACATTCATTGAATTGATTTAAAGTTGGTGTATGTTGGAGTAATTGGATCTGTTTGAAGTATGAGACAATTTACGATTGGATATTGTTAAAAAAATAGTTAAAAATATAAATTAAAATATATCAATTTAAAAATGATAAACATATTTAATTTATAATGATACTATCTGTTAAATATTAGAATTTGGTGGCTCGATGGTTTGGAATTGGATAATGGTGAATTATAGGGAAGTCGATAAGTTCTGTGTGTTGATCGTTGAAGCTTGTTGAAAGAAAGGTCATAAATAGTTATTAAGAGGATTTAAAGCTTACAGAGAATTAAATAACTTGCAAGCAAACCGCATGAGCGAAATCAATAGAAAAAATCCAAAGTACGAGTATGTAAGTGTGTGAGACTTTTATCATCAATCCAGCAAATTTCACATAAGAATATTATTAACCACATAAAACGTCTCAAATCATAAGTAATACATGTTCTAGCCAAACTATTTTGATATTTCTTAGACAGTGATCAATTTCACCCGATTTCACTTTTGTTTACTAAGATCAGCAACGTTGCGAGTTAAATTTATAATTAATTTTCTTGCAAACAGACAACTGAATGTTTCAAACAATCCAGAATATTCTTGAGTCATATGGTCACCTTATTACCAGAATGAAATCCAACGCATCTAGGCCATTGAGCGAAAATGTATCCGTTTCGATCTACGTTATCTCAGGTGGAGAGATCCACTCAACTTGACGAGTTATGTAAGCCGCTGTATGCTGATAAATCTGGAATCTTTCTGTGCGAGGCGCAACGTGGCAAAAGCATACTTTATTGGAGACCTCCTGCAAGGAAACGTTGTCATTTCTTCGCTCCTGAGTCTCTTGAATACAACATACGTCGTCACAATCTTCGTTCACATTCGTTCCTTAACATTTCTCCTGCAAGAACTAACTATGGTTATGTTACATGAACCAATGAGCAGCATGTCTCGTCTCTTCGACAGGTGCTTCAGTGTATTTAACTTCAACTTGTCAAGAGAAACAAATAAGTGTAGTTTTAGACGTGTTTTATGTTAAATAATGTTTGTTAGATACTATATTTGTACTTTTTTGTGATTTTAGCTGTAGTGTAATTTGTCATTGGGGTAAATACTTTACCTGTGGACTAATAATAATAATAATAACCCAGTGTCCCCACAAGCATTTTAAGTGTCACCGTGCCTCTGACAAAAAAAAACCTGATGTAGAAGGAGATGTTTCGCTCATCACCATGAGGTACCAAGAGTAGACAGTCATGTTTGCTAGAATGAAAGATATGAAGAGAAAGTGTTGAAAATTCCGTTAGTGTACGGTAGGTTGGAACTAGAATAGAAGTATTGAAAATTGAGCGAAAGGGCGTTATCATTGCCAAACATCCCACTGCGGGGTAGGTTGAGGCACAGATACATCTGCCACCTCAACTGGTAATAATAACGTGTTGGATCTCGCTTATGTACCACTGATAGCTTGTGATAGTTTCTAGCGGTAGTTTGTACACACTCTGATTTGATGCGTACATGGGAGAGGAAACCCTCTCCTTTTGGGTTTGTTCTGAAACATTGATAATTACTTGATAATGGACATGATAATTACTTAATTTTTTCTCGTCATCTCTAACGTAGAGACCTCGGAGAGAAAGACCGTAAAGCGTTGTGATACTGGTCCCCACCAGTATGGATTAATGGTTACCACCGTTTATGGGTTTTACATACTCTAATTGTTATGTTTGTATTCTCCGAGCGTGGAGTAACGATTATGATGTAGAAGGAGATGTTTCGCTCACCATGAGGTACCAAGAGTAGTCCTTGGTTCGAGTACTACTTTACCCATGTCCTTTCGCTCAATTTTCAATACTTCTATTCTATATCCAACCTACCGTACACTGACGGGACTTTCAACACTTTCTCTTCATATCTTTCATTCTAGCAAACATGACTGTCTACTCTTGGTGCCTCATGGCAATGAGCGAAACATCTCCTTCTACATCATAATCGTTACTCCACGTTCGGAGAATACAAGCATAACAATTAGAGTATATAAAAAACCCTGATATTTTTTGGATGCTGAGCTTAGCTCAAACAAATTTATTACGGCATTTTCAACAAATTGAAACAATAGCAGTATACGATCCTGAAATTTACAGCTTGTAGAGCAACGATGGAGGCTCTGAAAACAAGTTTAATGATTTAACACTTTTTGCAGCATTATTTTGCATTTCGTCATGTTTATTTAAAAAACAATCTCTATAAAAGTATAACATTTCATTTCTGTTGAAAAATATGTTTGCACGGATCCATCTTAACAGCTAACATAAGGGTCTCCATTTTTCATTTTCATTGACAGTGCCAAACATTTTAGGACAGAAATTATCTGTCCGAAAATTTGTTTTACTGTCAAAGTAAATGGCAAGTGGAAACTCATTTGTTAGATGATAAAACGAATCTGATCTGACGTATTTTCTTGCAGATATTTTAGGTTTTAAAAATGATATTTTTCTTTAAATAAACATGCCATCAGCTAATGTCGAACGCTGAAATTAGCTTCGTCCCTGTGTTATATATTAGCGTTGAGTACCATGCAAATAAGAGGGTCGCGCGAATTTCTGAGGACGTCTGGTACTGCTCGAGTCGAGGTCCATTTAGCTGGCCGCCCGAAAAGTTAATAACGCTGATTGCAATGGTATCCCGATATTGATGAAGGCCCTGAATTAAAAATGCAAGAGTACCCTTCTTTTATAACGGATTTAAGGTTCTCCAAGCTGCGAATTTGGGCAAGTACCCGCAATTTGTAGAGCGCACTCTTCCTGATGAATCTTCCGATTTCAGCCTTCTTTCTCCAACGGCAATGTGCACCGTTATCAACTCCTATCCGCCCGCTAGACACTTGTCATCTCGACCATCCTTCATCTAATGATGGTGCTCGGATTGATGCAGCCTCCACTTTTAAGTCGCTGCCAGCCGATTTTTCTGCCCACTCATTGAAAGCTTATCTGTACTACCAGAACGTAGGTGGTATACACAGTTCGCCCGCTGAGTACCAGTTGGTATACAGTGACGCATGCTACGATGTGTATGCCTTCACGGAAAGCTGTTCGACGACATGTTTTATGTCTACCGGCTGTCGATCGTCACTCAATAGCTACAAGATATCTGGTGGTGGAGTTCTTCTTGCCGGGCGCTCAAAATCTCGCCATCTGAAGCCTCCTGAAGACTCAAATGTTGAACATCTTTGGGTGGCGATATCTACTAAAACCGGGACTCTGTTTATCTGTGCGGTCTATATGCTCCCGATCGTGTTAGGGACAGCAGCCTAATCGATAAGCACGCGATTTCTTTGGATTGGATCGTGTCCCAAATGGGACCCAGTAACAACATCGCCATCGTGGGAGAATTTTACCTCAGCAGTGAGTCAGCACGCATGACACATCGATACTAACGGCTTCCGCTGTCCAGACAATTCTTGTTCATCATTCGGACCAGCGTCTCTCTCTTTGCTTGATGCTTATTCTAACGCCAGACTTCGGCAAGTTAATGGCATTCCGAACGCAAATAACCATTTGCTGGATCTATGTTTCATAAGCGAAGAATTGGGTCAAAGATGTACCATTTTTCAAGCTCCTACACCGCTTGCCAAAAGTTGCAGAAACCATTCCTCTCTGCTATTGACACTGGAGTTTAATCCTAAGTACTGCATAAATTTTTTTTATTAAATTTAAAATAAATTTATCATGACTTCACTCATCCTATTTTCGAGGGAATGAATAACTTTCTTTCCGGCGTGGATTGGAACACGAATCTTTCAAACTGGGATTCTGCTGCTTCGACTATGTGTGGTAGTTTGCTGTCCGCCGTTGATCAATTCGTGCCTTAGAAATTCAATACCAACACAATGCACCCAGATGTAAAGTGTCGTAAATTAATAAAAAGAAACTCAACCGTAAGCTTGGGAGCCTGCTTGGTCTAATTCCGACCTCAAACATCTGAAATGTGTTACAAGGGCTGCTCAAACTACGCACGCACCAACGACGATTACAAAGACCTTAATAACAGTTTGTACATCGCTCATCAGTCTCAATTAAGCTTATCACGTTTGGCTGTGGTAGTGTGCTTTCTAGAAATGTGGTAGTGCGTTTTGGACGAAAACATAACAAACAAAAAGATCTCTTCTACCGCGAACCACAATGAAAAATTATAGGTTATCAGTGGGAAAACCAACATTTTTTTCACGATGATAGACACGATAGTGTGCGTTGAACGTCACTAAGCTTAACTGCAGAGCCGTCTCAAAATGAAACCGAAGAGCTTCTGGCGGTTCGTGAAAAAACAACGGAAGGAACCGGTTTACCCTGAACTATGACTGATGGCGCTCTTGAAGCTGACTCTTTCGTGGATATCGCCAACTACGGAAGTACGCAGTTCAGCAGTGTCTTATGTAACGAAGTTCTGGATGAAGAGGGCCTCGAAGCTGCTTCTAGCACTGTTCACCTCTTGTCTGTATTTGGCTCTGCACTCACTATCTATAGTGATATGGTGATTCCTTCAATTGTCCTGAAGCGTTGGTTTAACACACTTGCTGCACCCCTGACTATGGTCTTCAATTTATCATTAACTTCCGGTATGCTTCCTGTATGCTGGAAAGAGTCGTTTGTTTTACCAATACACAAAAAGGGATGCAAACGGTCCGTCGCCAACTATCGCGGGATTGCTGCACTAAGTGTTGTATACAAGCTATTCGAATTATTCTCCAATAACTGGTCCATGACTATTCAAAGACTATTTCTCCCGACCAACATGGTTTTATTTCCGAGCGCCCGACAGCGACCAACCTAACCGTATTTACATCGTTCATTATTCACGAAATGGATCGCGGTTATCAAGTAGACGCCATATACACAGATCTCTCTGCGGCCTTTGATAAAATTTACCATCAGATTGTAATTTCCAAATACGACAAAATGGGGATTCATGATCAATTGCTGAACTGTTTCCACTCATACCTAACTGGTAGAACTATGTCTGTAAAGATTTTAGATTATGCTTATAATTATGCTCTAGCTTTTCAGTAACATCCGCCGTTCCTTAAAGCAGCCACCTTGGTCCATTGCTTTTCCTTTTATAGGAACGACGTGAACTTGATCCTCAGATGCCCGAAATCAACCTACGCGGATGACTTGAAGCTGTACTACGTTATAAAATCTCCAGAAGACGCCCACTTTCTTCAACAGGAACTGCAAGTGTTTGACAACTGGCGCCGGATCACTATGCCGGCGAATGTCATTAAATGTATCCAAAAACTAAACGGCGTGCGTCTTTTTTTTTTTTTTTTTTTTTTTTTTGAATTACTGTGCCGTCGTTTGGTTCCCTTTATACCAAAATGCAATCCGGAAGGCTTTGCGACATTTTCGTTGGCAAGGCTCTCGAAGATTACCAAGTTATGAAACTCGGTATAAGCTCATCAACTTGGAATTGTTGGAAGGGAGGCGTATGGTAGCCAAAGCGTTGGTAACCTCCTTCAGGGAAACATCGGTTGTTCCACTTTATTGGTATCTTGAACATCAACACACGATGTAGTGGTTAACAATAATACCTCTCACGCCAAATTCACGAATTCGAATCTCACCCCAGGACAAGTTACGAAAATAACCAAAAGGTATTTGAGTGACTCCGACGGGAGATGAACCACCCCAGGCCTGAAAATCTCTATAATCAAAAAAATCTTTCTTTTTAAACCGGTACTCAAGGACTAACTACGGCAAACACGGGCCAAGCATGTGCCGTGTTTTTAACAGTTGCTATAACGTGTTTGATTTTAATGTATCCCGTGAGGTTAATAAGCGTTGTTTCCGAAGATGTATGTGTTAATTATTTTATGTTATTTAGTTTATCTGGTTGTCATTGGGATAAGCATTTTTGTCTGTTGACGAATGAATTAATAAAAATAAGAATATGTGTTTGTATATTAAATCTCACACCCATTCCATTCCCATATTATGGAAGAAACCGTATTTGCAACAATTCATTGACCATTTATAGCAGATTAAATCTGGGAGCTAGAAAGTGATGATCAAAACTCGCTTCAAAATGCCTGGAGAGTAACGCCGATTCGGAGTTTACTTTTACATTCAAAAAGCCCCACAGGTAAACATTTCCGACATCATTTGGAAATGGGGACTTCAACTCACTTCCTGATTTGGAAATAAATTGTATTATTTGCAAATAGGTTTTTGAAATATTTCGTCAAGCAAAGTAGACTACATGCAATAATAAGAATGTTATACTTACTTGCTAGACATTATTTTTACTGTCTTCAAGCCCTGATTTTTTTTTAGACATTGTGATGTCAATGATACTGTTCTAAAATGCTGAGAGAAAGTGTAAAAGTTTAAGTGCGAGAGTAATGCTGCTGAGTTTATGCGTTGAGGAAAAATGTCGTTGATGCTCAGTCATGGCGTTCTTTGAGTGTTTGTTTGTCGATGAGCATGCAGCGTGCTTCATATGATGGAAGAGGAAATTCAGTCCAATTCAATTTACGTAAGGCCTATAAAAGGAATTGTTTTTGGACGAATTATATGCGTTCTTCCTGTACGGCGGAATACGGATTTCATACTAGGGTACAGTATTTCAGAATCAATCTTACGTATGTAATGTATAAAAGATTTACTGTGTATGGTTTTTTTAAATTGAAGTTGAACCTTTAAATAAAGCCCAGAATACTATTTGCTTGGCTAATAACGGTGTTATAATGTTCTACGAAAGTGAGTTTGGATTCTAGTATTACACCCTTACAATTTTGCTTTTTTCTACTTTTTGGTGTCCTATGGAAACTACAATATTAAGTGTTTCAATTTTCCAGCTGAATGCTATCGAGCTACATTTTTTTACATTAAGTCGAAGTAGCCTTTTATTACACCATTTGTGGAATAAGTTTATTTCGTTCTGAAATTCTTCTGCGTTGCTAGAATTACTTATTTTTATGAAGAGCTTCATGTCATGTGCATATATAAGTACTCTAATTTTTATATTTATTATAATATAGGAAATGTCGTTTACGTAAATAAATAAATAGAAGAGGGCCTAAATGAAAACCATTTCCAGAAGTAACTGTAATGGGTTCCGAAAATTTATCTCAGCAATCACAGGACCACGGTCCTATGAACATGGGTCGTTAGTGTATTATTGGCCTTAATAACGTTGAACCTATCTTGCAACACCTAAAATCATATGAGTATCCTATAATAAAAAAAAAAACAATTTAAGGCGCATTGAACAGTATTGAACAGTAAATCAACCCATGGGAAATGCCAAAATCCATTATGCGACACCTCAAATCACATGAGAAATCGGAGAAAAGTGCATCTGTAGTTAAAGTGCTCAAGAGAACATTGGGCACATCCGGACATGTTCAGGGAACCCCAAAGAAAGTGGCCAATTTATGACTTGCACCGAAACCCAGCGTACAAAACCTGAAATCATTTGAGAATTAGAATATTAATAAATGGTAGTTATAACTTGTGCCAAACAGCATTAGGTAAATTTGGACTTGTTCAAGGTACCACAGAAAAGTGGCCAGGACTTGGATCAAAACCTATCAGTCGACACCATAAATAACACGAGACTCCGAGTTCAATCAAGTGCCTAGGATCACGTTGCTCATATATGGACAATAGCCTGGGACAAAATTTAAATTCCAGTTCCCTAATGATTTTCGGAAACCTTTTGGACCCTGTAATAACTGTGCAAAATTTCAGCTCGTTTGGTGAAACTATATTTTAGCGCTAGTGGTTTTAATTTTACATAGGATTTTCCATGGGAAAACTTACTTTTACAGATAAAAATCTGGCAAGGTGATCCATTGTCCTTGAAAAATAAATCAATACAACCACTTTCTGGGAAATTTTTCAAGGCAACTTTTCTTCGAAGACCGCAAAGCGATCCGACGCTTGTGGAAAAAGTTATTAAGCTGAAACTGATTGCTATCCAATCGAACGGTTCATTGAACTGTTTTTTCCTGCAGCACTGCCACCTGCAACCTGCAGCTGGCTGCGCGAAGCAACCACTGTGCTTTGTTTATGTTCACTCAGCATGGAGGAACTGTGCTGCTAGAAAAAACAGTCCGATGAGTCGTTCGATTGGATAGCAATCAGTTTCAGCTTAATAACTTTTTCCACAAGCGTCGGATCGCTTTGCGGTCTTCTAAGAAAAGTTTCTTTGAAAAATTTCCCAGCAAGTTAAGGGATTGATTTATTTTTAGAGGACAACGGGTCACCTCGCCAGATATTTCTTTGAAAAGATAAGTTTTCCCATATAAAATACTATGGAAAATTAAAACTGCGAGCGCAAAAATATAGTTTCACCGATCGAGTTGAAATTTTGCACAGTTATTATAAGAACCAAAAGGCTCCCAAAAATCAATAGGGAACGAAAATAATTTTGTTTCATATATCCGTGTCCCAGGCTAATGGACAACTTATCGGAACCCTTCGTGAAGTGGGTTAGAAGTAAGATGAATTATTTAAATTGTTTGAAAAGTGTTTTCTTTATGTGTGTGTAAGGTAAAGATTTTTTTGGGGGAAAAATTTTTTTTTTGGTTTTTTTTTTTTTTTTTTTTTTATTTTTTTTTTTTTTTAATTTTTTGTTACAGTTGCATATAAATCGCTGCTGTTTTCTGACACAGACAGAATTTCAAATTTTGCGAAAATTATCAAGATGAGATTTGCAATCGATTTAGTGGGATGGACTGAATAGATACTTTAAGCCACCTACTGGATATATTTGAAGAAAAAAAAATACGTATTCTTACACCAAAATCGTGATGAGCGTAGGTCAAGGATAAGTCGCTTTGAACAGTGTGGCAGCCACGATGTCTTACACACTAGACAAATATGTTTCATAACTGCGGCACTTCGATTTTCAATCCATACCACATGTGTGGTACACTGAGGCACACTTTTGACATTTGAGCTTATAGAAATAAGAAAACAGCAACCTTGCCAATCTGCAATGCCTGGTTGCCAGGCTCAGTAGAAAATAACAATTTGGGCTGTCAACACGTCGGCACCTTCGGCACATTACGGGAACTCCCAGAACATTGCAACGCTTGTAGACACACTCAAAAAAATAGCACAGAAAAGTGTGCTGAGCGATCCACCCCTTGGCGTAGATTATCATTCTCATTTTTTTTCTTGTAAACAGCCAATTGAATGTTTTCAGTTACTTGCTAAGAGTCACGCACAGCACGAACCGGTTCTCCCGAATCGCGGGCAAACGCGCCCTAGCAGAAACCGCGACGCGCGCACTCTTTCCACACACGCGATTCTCATTCCTGTTTCACTCACGGATTGGCACTTCTTCTCTCGCTTGCTGTGTTCCTGTTCTATATCTTGAAATTTGTACGACAGATTCAGGAAAATCGGAATAAATTGTAATAAATATTACGAGCCCGAGAGAGTTCGGGATAATTGTGGCCTGGCCGGACGTGGTCCGTGGTCAGTCTTATCACTCTTTGCAGACAACCCCATCCTTAACCGAACGCAGAAAGAACCGGTTTCATACAACTTAATTAATCGTATTTTTCTTTTGTGTTCTTCAATGAATCTTGATTCTCGTCCATTTATAGTATTGTAGAGCTTTACACCCATTCAGAGAAACCATTTGTCTGTTCATTCAAACGTACACGTAAGTTATATAGCAGTAAATCATTCCTAATTTGCTGCAACTATAGCGGTTGCTTAAGTACATTCATAAGTAAGAGCGGTACTTTATTGCAATTGTTTGTATGGGGATGTAAAGAAAAAATCATGCTTAAGGTACATGAAGTAATACAATGTACAGTATCGTAACAGGGCAACAGGAAAAAGTACAATTACGCGGTATTTTTCCTCCCCAATTGCACTTTGCTGTAAGTACAGGAAAAAAGATTGTGCCGCGACGCGTACGTTACCTACTCATACCCCCTCGGACTTGAACTGTGTGTAAACTCAGCGCACTTACACAGGCAGCAACCGTCGGCGTCGTTGTCGTCATCGTCATCGCGCCCTGCTGGTGGTTGCAGCGGACGAAGAGGCGTACCTACTCATTTTTTTATGCGATGCTCTCAGCCCCGACATCCATTGAAGCTTGAAGATAACAGCGAAAACCCCCTTCCCAGATTCCCAGACCAGAAAGGGAGATACAAAACCGGTGTCAGCCAGACGATGTGGTAGTATCTACTTACCTACACGGTCCGACCAGCTGACAAAAAATTCGAAACTCTCACTGAACGAAGGCCTACATGACATGCCGCGGATCGATATTAATATTTTTGCCGATGCTTACTCATCCCAGAGAACAATGGAGTATATTACAAGATTATGGGCTATTTACACATATGAACGATATCTTTCCGGAAATAGTAAATGTTGTGATGTAACCAAACTCCTATCACTTATTTCTAAAATATCTCATAGTTACCTTTTAAAGATAAGATGTAACACATCGTGCGGACCGAACCTCGAAAACCCGACCCCTAAAAAAATTGCTATTTTTTGGAACGTCCAGAAATTACGTCATGCTTATATAGGATGGGGGTTTTGAAAACTGTGACGTTTCATACAAAGACTGTTTAATGTGTTCAAAAAAATGTTACTTGGAGCAGGGGGCATGTTCTGCAGGGAACTTATCTGTTAAGCCATATACCTCGTTATGCTTCTTCTGGCTTCGCGTGGGTGTCTCTGCTTACGGGTCCGCCCCACCGTTTTTGGCCCTTCATACAGCGTTAAACACTGGCCAGACTGAGCAGTTATAGCATGTTATAAGCCTATCTTGATGGCGAATTTCTTGTTGAAATTATTTGATAACCGTTATAACATCATGTTATAACTCTGTAGTCTGAACATTACTGTGAATACAAACCGGCAACTCAATTTGATCTTGCTATTAAGTGAAGCTGCATAAGTACATGCCAAGGTCTCCGAAGGGATGGTAGTACATATATACCTCCTTATGCCCCTTTTTTTCTCCTTGTCATTCACTTCTTTTTCATCTTCTCCTTTCTTCCTTCCTGGCTTCCTGGGACGGCAAAACGTTCGCTACAGAAGCGTCATAGTCTACACGCTAAGAAATAAGTACCCTACGGAGCAGTTAAGTGTAGGAAGCCAACGTTGGGTATAATCATGTTAACCTACCGTTGGGTACAAATTACTTACTTCTGGATAAAATTCTACCCAAAAGTAAGTAATTTGAACCCAATGGTAGGTTAACAAAACTATACCCAACGTTGGCTTCCCACATTTAAGTGCTCCGTTGGGTACTTTTTTTTACTTACTTTTTATACTTTTTTTTTGTAGACTATGACGCTTCTGTAGCGAACGTTTCGCCGTCCCTCAAGTTAGCGTTCTAAATGCACTTCCTTAGATATTGATTGAGTGCTTTCCATCCTATTTGGGCACTGGGCATAAGTTTCATTATTTTGATTTTTTTCTTCAAAAATGAAGTCTTCATTAAATAACAAATTACTGAGAAGTAAGGCACACACATGATCGACGAGATACGTTTTAGAAAATTAACATTATAAAAATCCTTGGTAACTAGCCAAGTTTTCAACGAGACGTGAACGATATTTGACTGTAGGCTGATAGTAGGCAAGTACTTCAAATTTCAAAATGTTCGCCCCAATCGATTGGAAATATTTCTACGCGTCGATGTAAATATCGAGAACTTTTGATTTTCAACATTAATCTATTTAAAATAACACAAATATAAAGTGATGTCTTATAATTTCGTTTTGCAGAGTAAATTTAGTACATGTCAAGTATTTTCCTATCACAGACTTCAAATGTAAGTAACGGAGATTTCATATGCAGCAGTGAACGATATAAAAGCGGTACACCTTCGCAAAATTCCCCATTCGCCCGGCAGCCTCGGAGCTGTTCAGAGCGGCAATGAGCCAGTATTGAATTGGCAGCTGGCGGTGACAACTACCCTGCAGGGTGCTCTGGCGACCAACCATTGATTGTGCAGTCGATTAACCAAGCCAGTGGTGAATTTGGCAGCCATCTTTCGGTAAGGCGGTTGAATGGTAAATGCCAGCCACTACCAACATTCGTATGACATGTTACCAGTTAGATGCAAGTTAGCAGATAATTGATTTCAATTATCTGATAAGAGCTGTTGCAAACATGACGCTAGTATTGCTGTGAATGCTAATGAATTGTCGCACAATTTTAGTAAAGATGTGAATGGGCCATTCGACAGGTGCAGAGAAAATCGATCAAACATGGACCATTTAAAATCTGTCCGTTTTAGGACGACCAATTTGATTTTCCCAGCTAAAGACTTTGTTTGGATTGGAATATATCTAACATACCGTTCCAAATTCTTATCAATTGGTAGCCAGCGGTGGTTGAAAAAGTTTCATCTTTCCCTCCGCCGCATACCTAAAATCTTTTGTACAATTCCAAACACGGCTCGGAAATTTAAACGGTCTCTAAACTATTCGGAAGCGCAAACATAAAGCAATCTTATGCCAAGAGCAGTTTTCCAAATAGAGATTTTACCAAAGGCGACCGTCACGAAATATTTCAACAAATGATTTTAACACATTGCTACGTAGTTCTAAGTCACCTTTGCGTACAACCTCATTGGGCTGTCCATTGTAGTTTTTTTTTTTTTTTGATTTTCGAAATTTCGTTCCGAATCCTTTGCTCTTCCGAAGCGATTTCAAAGACTTTTCCGCACTTTTGAATGAAACTTAGGTTGTTAACAATACATACAGAACTAAAATCACCCAAAGTTTAACCCTGAAGGCAAACAAAGTTTTACCCTAAAGGCAAACAAGTTAAGCCGAACTAGTTGCTCGCAGAGTTCCGGTTCTCGTTTCTTATGTCTGTATGTATGTATTATGTATTTGTCTTATGTTTTATTTTTCATCGAATAATCTGAGGCCCATTTGAAGTTAAAAGTCCTAGTAGAATCTTACTTCAAAGGTGGACTTCAAGTTTCTTTCAACCAACTGCAAAAATTTAAAATGAACCGCTAGCTAAAGATTGTACGGAATCAAATTGCACCACTTTTAAATGGCTGTAGCTTTTTACCCGTTGGGTATTTTCTATTGAAATTTTGGGTGGAATTAGTTCTATGTGTATTTGTTTACGTTGTGTAAGTTTCACTAGCAGGTGTGCAATCGTTGCGAAGATGGAGTCGGAAGAACAGCAGCGGCGCAAAGAAATTTTACGTACCTCGAAAATTCGAATCATTCTCATCGTGCCATCAGCAGGAAGCTGGGAATGGTACATTCTACGGTGTCTCGTGTTTTAAATCGGTACAACGAACGTTCGACCATCGATCGGAAAGAAAAAAGTGGCAAAAATGGATCTCCGTATAGTGTTAAGGATCACAAGCGGGTAGTTCAAGCTTTCAAGAGGAATCCCAACAGGTCAGTTCGAAATGTGGCGAAGAAACTGAATCTTACCAATACTTTCGTGCAAGATGCGAAAAAACGTGAAGGACTACACACGTACAAAGTCCAAAAGGCGCCTAATCGCACGTGCACGGAAGCTCTACACCCAAATGTTGACGAAACCACATTGCCTCGTTATGGATGATGAGACGTATGTAAAAGCAGACTTCCGGCAGCTTCCGGGGCTCCAGTTTTTCACTGCTCATCATAAATTCGATGTCCCTGAGGACGTTAGAAAGCAGAAGATGTCAAAGTTTGCCAAAAAATATATGATTTGGCAAGCAATTTGCTCGTGTGAAAAGCGGAGCACTCCATTCGTGACAACTGGAACGGTCAATGGGCAGGTGTACCTAAAGGAATGCCTCCAAAAGCGTCTACTTCCTCTTCTGAGGTCACACGATGGTCCTACGATTTTCTGGCCGGATTTAGCCTCGTACCATTACTCGAAGGGGTTTTGAAGTGGTACAAGGCTAAGGAGGTCAATTTCGTGCCTAGGCATCTCAACCCCCCGAACGCACCGGAACTGCGGCCAATTGAAAAGTACTGGGCCATCATGAAGCAGGCACTTTGGAAGCATCCTAAGGAAGTGAAATCGGAGGAAGATAAAGGGTGATACGGTCAAAATTGGGTCAAGAGAAAACGCGTGTAAATCGGTGAAATCGTTTATTTAAAAAATCAAATTAAATTTCTTTTTCAAGTTCAATTAGTATAAAATTCAGGAAAAATATTCAGTTAGGCTTCCGCTTTTCCAAATCCGAATTGCCGGGCCTTACGCTTGACCCCTGCCATCAGATTTTGTACAGCCACCTTGTCCACCTTCTTCGCCGCAGAAAGCCAGTTTGCCTTGAACTGCTGCTCGTCCTTAGCAGTTTTTTTGGTCTTCTTTAGGTTCCGCTTGACAATAGCCCAGTATTTCTCAATTGGGCGGAGCTCTGGCGTGTTGGGAGGGTTCATGTCCTTGGGAACCACCTGCACGTTGTTGGCGGCGTACCACTCCATGGCCTTTTTACCGTAATGGCAAGATGCCAAATCCGGCCAAAACAGTACGGAACAACCGTGTTTCTTCAGGAAAGGCAGCAGACGTTTATTCAAACACTCTTTCACGTAAATTTCTTGGTTGACAGTCCCGGAAGCTACGAAAATGCTGCTTTTCAAGCCACAGGTACAGATGGCTTGCCATACCAG
This sequence comes from Aedes koreicus, assembly GCA_024533555.2. Lineage (NCBI taxonomy): Eukaryota > Metazoa > Arthropoda > Insecta > Diptera > Culicidae > Aedes > Aedes koreicus. Next base: position 24,738 of record JAHHFK020005166.1, read on the forward strand.
ATATTTCTTTGCGAACTTTGACAGTTTCGTGTGCTTTAAAATATCTGCTACCTTTCCCCTTCCTTTTGCCGTATAAAACTCCTGTCCCGGAAGCTGCTTGTAGTCGGCTTTGACGTAGGTTTCGTCGTCCATTACCACGCAGTCAAACTTCGTCAGCATCGTCGTGTACAGCCTCCGGGATCGCGCTTTGGCCGTCGTATTTTGTTTATCATCGCGATTTGGAGTCACTACCTTCTTGTAAGTCGATAGTCCGGCTCGTTTTTTGGCTCGATGCACGGTTGTAGACGATACACCCAGCTTATTTGCGGCATCTCGGAGAGATAGGTTAGGGTTTCGCTTGAAACTACCGGCAACTCTCTTTGTCGTCTCAGCGGCTTCCGGTTTTCGATTTCCCCCCGATCCAGACTTCCTGGCTGTCGACAAACGTCCCCCAAACACTTTAATTACATTGGTAACGGTTGATTTGGCAACTTTTAGCGATTTTGCCAACTTTGCGTGCGAGTAGCTCGGATTTTCGCGATGCGCGAGCAAAATTTTGATACGCTGCTCTTCTTGCTTGGACGGCATTTTGACAACTGAAGAGTGAATTCCAAAATCAAAATAGGAGCAACATTCTACACACACACACCTTCAAAATGAGGGGTGTTCAGGTTTTTTAAATGCAAAATTGAAAGAAATACGTCAAGTTGATATTGACCAAATTTTGACCGTATCGCCCTTTATGAACAAAAAACAAAAAAAAGTTGGTCCGGATATTCTACAAGACCTTATGAGTAGTGTAAAGAATATGGTTCGTGCATTTGGATATGGAATTGAAATTGAATAAAACAAACATGGGAAAATATTTATAACATGTTTTATTTTACTCCCTGAAAGTTTGAAGATGATTGGTTGAACGGGCGAATTTTGCCGAATATTTGTGTGTGTCGCAATTTGGTTCCGTACACCCTTTATTTTGACATTTCAAGTCTATCGGTTGTACCACTGTACACTGCAGTGCACTGGAAGTAAACTTGTAGTACGATTGTAGTAGGATGGGAAGAACGATTGAAGAAGCATAGCGTATTTCGCTACCTTAATCGTACTACAATTGTACAAGGCCCCGGAATATTTTTTCATTCGTTTGAGTGATTGAACGAGAATACTTTTTTTATACCTTCTTGGGTCTTCCCGGTGTACAAAAGAGAAACGTAGATCTACGTAAAAAATCTTCAGAGATAGAAAACAATACATAGGTAACAGGATGTATTGTTAGCCTAGCTCCTTCTTTCGGCCTATGTACCAAATATGTCATTAATTCGGCGATAACCAGCAAAATCATGTTGGTATCAGTACGAACGATTTATTTCGAAGCAATCGAGACATTTTTAAACAATTTAGAGTGTTCACTTTCGAGTTTTTTCTTTTCAATTTCCTGAACTTTTAAGACATCATGATTTTACTGATTAAGCTGAACAGATTATCTACACGATCTTCGATTGATCTAAGTTTGCCTAAATTGAACCTAAAGCGAGTAATGCAGCTAAAATATACAGAAAATAGTCACACGTTATAAACTAACTGTTCATATAGGTAAAATAACAATGATTTAACAAGAAACCCGTAGACCCAATTATAAAAACATAGTTTTTACTATGTTCCCTTTTATGACCTGTTGTATGAAAAGCGTAATAAAGATGTTGTTATTAGTAAAATTTTAATAAAAGTGAATGAGGTTTGGTTGCATGTTTTTCATATTGCTCATCTAAACACACAACAATGGAACAAAATCCATGTAGAGTGAATTATATTGTATTGATTATCAAATGGCAGCCTAATGTGAAAATCAATCAAGTGTTTCTAAGTATGATTTGAGAAATTTTATCTTGGGTAGAGCGAATACAGCTAGCAAAGCCTTAGATCAGAAAATAAGAAAAAAAATATCGTACGTAGACTACTTTTAATAACAAATCTAGCGAATGGGACGATGTTGCATCCATGCATAGACCCAATTTGTTGATTATAGACCAAAATTACATCCATATCCCTCGAAAGTTTCTGACTTCATAAAATGACTTGTGTAACTTTTCGTGAAACATACTACCAAACGGCTCATGAAGGTTATCTAAGCAAGTGTATAACTAGTTAAATATCGCTTCCAAATCAAATACTTTGAGTTATAATAAAAAAAAAATAATCGATCGTTGCATATTAGGGTGAGTTAAAGGGCACATACCCTAGTAAGAAAAAAATAAATTTTGTAGGAGCCCGTAAATAAATTGAATTTTGTAAGCACTAACCCGTCAGACTTTTTACGGTGAACTTCAGTGCGTTGCCGATCCCACCATGGAGAAGGAGGTTTGCTTTAAAATTAGGTTCATAGAACTGGTCGAATTTGAACTAGAAGCACGCTGTTTAAGATCAGGTTGGAAAATAAGCTATATTCCTCCAGTGGTGTAAGCCCTTCTTCCGTCGTTACGGCTTCATCTATTGGTGTCCTAATCTTTGTCCAATCGATATAAAGGTTTGATCATACGCAAGGATGATGGATTCCGACGGATTGAATCCGGGGACAATCGAAATTTGTATAAACAAGTTATCACTACCTTCACCACAATAGATCAACAAACTAATCGCAGTGGAAAATGTAACCAACGGGAAAAAAGTCACTACCTTGGCAATCCTGAATCACATTCCATGTGCAATCCAACGAAAGTGAATTCAAACAGAGAGTCAGGTCTACCACCACCACCACCAATCAGACTAAGGCCGGTGTGGCCTCTGCTGTACACAGAAGTTGTTTCCATTGTAATCGGTCCATGGCTGTACCTCGCCAGCCTCGCTGTCTGCGGAGGGTCCGCAGGTCGCCTTCTACTTGATCGATCCACCTTGCTCGTTGCGCGCCTCTTCTTCTTGTACCTGTCGGTTCGTGTTCGAGAACCATTTTCACAGGGCTGTCGTCCGACATTCTTACGACATGCCCAGCCCATCGTAGTCGACCGATTTTTGCGATGTTTACGATGGGAGGTTCTCCCAGCAACTGGTGCAATTCGTGGTTCATTCGCCTCCTCCACGTTCCGTCTTCCATCTGCACTCCACCGTAGATCGTACGCAGTACCTTCCGTTCAAAGACTCCAAAGGGCGCGTTGGTCCTCCACTAGCATTGTCCATGTTTCGTGGCCGTAGAGAAGAGTCAGGTCTACACACTTAGTTTTTTCGCCGAGAATCCGACAACCGACCATTTCGGCATTTCAATTTACTGAAATTCAGTGAATAAATTTCCGAGATTCGGCTAATAAATTAAAATTTTACCGATACTCAGTTAACAAACAAATACTAAACAGGGGTATCAGCAAAAGTAACTGCCGAGTGGATCGGCTGTTGGACCTTTTGCCGAGGTAAATTGAGTGTGTACACAAAAAATAATAATGAACTTTAACAGACGTGTGAAACTTCCCCTCGTTTAATTGCGAGCCAAAGCAAGCGTAAAGAACGTATTTTTTTGCAATCTTCTATACAAGCGACCTGACTCCAGCGATATCTGCCTTAAGGGCTTTTCACATTAGGCCGGGCCGTGTCCGGTCCAGAACCGCAAAGCATTTATTTCACGGCCGGTATATTTTGTACAATTCATACTGTACCGTGCTTGTATCGGGATTGTTCCGGGATTCTATGATGTATATGGCACGCACACAACAACGAACCTCAGTGGTTTTTGTTTTTGTTGTCAAGTGCTTCGTTTACGCCCCATATTTTGTTTGTAATCAGTCAAAATTTTATACATACATATATACTAGCTGAACCCGGTGCGAGCCTTGCTACGCTTGCAAATAAATGAATGGAAATTTTATAGAACAGGTGCTTTTATGGTTTTTTTAGGAATGCGTTTTGTTAAAATATTTTCGTTTGATAATGTGTGTAATTCCTGCAAAATAAAACGTAGGTGTGTGTGTTTTTAATGTAATCCTCGGATCGTTAGTTTCTACATGATTTTGTGTGTATAAGCATTTCAAAGACAAAACATTTATCTTCAAACTACGCCGTATCCTGTCAGTTTGAACGTAATTGTCACAGAGGTCATATATCAAGGAAGACCAATTGTCATCGTACAGTTCTCCCGAGCCGGTACCGAGAGAGTTAAAATCTCCCATGATCAATCGTGTGGTAGGAAGGCCGAACAAATATCTGAAATTTGTTTTCGGTTAATTGAGGCTCTAGGAGGAATATACACAGAAACAATGCAAAGACTGACAGCCTGACATGCGACAATACTGGAATTGGAGAAAAAATCACTATATAGAAACAGTAGCACTTTTTGATCCCCAAAAGTAGCCCGCGAATCCTCACGATAAAGATGAATAATATTGAAATCATTTAACGGAAGATAGATTTCGGAAGAAAGCCATGTTTCACAAAGAGCGAATGCCTCACAACCGGTATTGTGAGCTAAAAATTTGAAAGATTCCAATTTAGGAATAACACTTCTACAATTCCACTGCAGAAAAGTGAATTCCTGGCGTAATTTGAAAAATTATCTATCGAAGGAAAGTGACTGGTGCAAGGAGAGGCCACTTCATTGTCAATTGTTTCAAAAAAAAAGTCTTGACAGAAGGAAAAAAAGAGTTAGAGATTTCGAGTTACTTGAAGATACCTTCAACAATGTCGTCAATTGAGAACAGCCCAGTCGAAGAAGGAGCCTCTGTTCTTTAAATCGGAGCATAAGGAGTTTTGGATGCACACGGAAGAGATGAAAAATCCTGGGTGTAGTACTACGAAAACCAGGAGAAATTGGATTCTTCCAGCTTCCCTTGAAATGCGCTGGCTGATTTGGGGATCCTGCTTAGCAACTATCCGTAGGCGGATACGTCTTCGTTTTCGTGAAGCACCTTCCGGAAAGCTGAATGGTGTTCCCTCTCCAGCCAAATCAAAGTTAGACTCGTCATCTGACAGAGCAGCAAAGGGATTTGAATTGGCATTGGGTGGCATTGGGTAGCCTTTTTCACCATTTCTGTGAAAGGTTGCCTGGAAAGTTGTTCTAACGAGCGTTTTAATTTTTTTCCCGCGTTGCTTGTACGCCGGGCACGACGAGAGAGCGTGAGGAGGAGTTTCCTTACAGAATTTTAGTGTGCTATCTGCATAGGCGCCATCCTCATGTTTCTTTCCGCAATTGGAGCAGCGTGCGCAATGGGAGGTCGTATGTCCCATATGCTTGCATTTTTTGCAGATCATGGCCCGATGTACGAACAACCGCACAAATAGTCGAAGTTTTCCAAATTCGGCGTATTTAGGAAGGGTTGGACGCAATGACCCGAAGTTTATTGGGTCGTACCTTAATAATTTCAGTCACGGCCGAGAATCATTTTGTCAGATCATCAGTGATTTGATAAACGTTCAGAGGATTCGATTTGGGCTGAAAATAGAGAGCCCATGGACCAGCTGAATCGGCTCGTGACCGGGTGACTTTAAGAGACACCTCATTATTTGGCGGCAAGGATGAATTATCTTCCGAAAAATCATCCATGTCGCACCCGTGGAAGCTTATGACGCTCAACCACAGAGGCAATTGTAAAAACAATACAAAACAATACAACAAAGATTAGGCTAAACACAAACGAAAACACAAGTTGGAAATACAATCTTTTCAGGGGTGAAAGAGAAAAACAAAATAGTTATTTTACATGTATTACATGTGTATGAGAAGGTTAATTTCTCTAACTTACCGTTGCATATGATCAATAATCAATAGGAAACTAGCGACTTTAAATTGGCTAACTGCCTTAGAATTCCTTGGTCCCAAGTACACCTTGTACCTTGCAATAAATTCTTGCGCTTTGTTTTGAGGTGGGTGTTGGCCAAATTTGGATTTTTCAGATATAATCCTAAATAGGTTATAGAGTATTTTTCATACATCTAGTAACCTAACTTCCGTGCTCCATCACAATATTTTCTATTGTGATGTGTCCGACTCAATGGGTAAATTGAACTGAAGGTGAGTTTGAAAGAAGGGGGACTTAGAGTAGAGAACATGTACCTACTGGTTGACACTTAATATTGGCCAACGTGCTTTTGCACATTTGTTTGAGGATTTGTTAAGCGACACAGGTTTCCAGATCCAAAGTTCGGATACCGTGCTGCATCGGTGGTTTTTTATTATGAATCTGGACACTTTTTTAATCACAGACTAGTATGCAGCTGTCACAAACTACAGTATGTCCCATAAAAAAATGCGAAAGTTTTCAATACTTATTTTTGGGTAGCTTTGAAAATTATATTTACTGTTTTAATGCGTGTGTGTAATCATCTGACTGTATGCTCTGAGACGATGTAAACAAAACAGTGGTTCGCGAGTAACAAAGATGAGAAAAATGTACGCAAAGGAGGTTTTGACTAGTTTCCTGCTCGCCCAAAAGCCCGTCAAACAAATTGCAACGATTGTGGGATGCCACCTGGCTATCGTTTACCGTATCCAACATTCACTCCTTGGTGGACCACGTCCACGGAAGTCGGGAAGTGGCCGTCCACGGTACGCTCGCACACCGAAGGTCATCAGATTAGTGAGAGACAAAGTGAGGCGAACTCCTATCAGATCGATCCGGATTGGCTAAGGAAGCCAATATTTCAAAAACTACCATAAAACGGTTGGTCAAAGATGACATGAAATGTTTGGCAAGAGTAAAGCGCCACCTTGTAATGGACCGAATCAAACCACTACGGCTAGAGCGCTCGAAACGTTTGGTGTGTGTCAGCATTAAAAAAGAAGCATACCATCATAGTATTCTCCGATGAGAAAATGTTCACCATCGATCCCGTATCGAACACACATACAGACAGGGTTATTTCGCCGAAGAAGATTGAGGATGTTCCAGAGAACGTGAAATTCAACTTTACAACCAAACATTCGGCCGGAGTCATGGTTTTCGGGGCAGTTGCGTCCAATGGCTTGAAAATGCCTCCAGTATTTATCAAAGCTGGGTCAAAACAGAATACCGAGATTTACATGGACAGTTTGAAGGACCACGTTCTGCCATGGATGAAAGCCAACTTTGGAGCACACCAACACGTCATTTTCCAACAGGAAGGAGCACCGTGTCATACCACAAAAAGGACTCAAGCGTGGCTGAAGGAAAACGTGGAATTTTGGCCAAAGGACATAGCAGCCCGGATTTGAATCCTTTGGATTACTCAATATGGGCATATGTTCAGGCTTAAAACTGTGAACGTTCTCACCCCAGTGTTGGCACCCTGAAAGCTTCCATTACCAAGGCATGGAACTCGATGACTGACTCGTACATTGAGAAGGTATGCTTTCGATTCCGTCCCCGTTTGGAGAAGGTGATCGAAAAAAATGGTGGACATATTGAGTAATGTAATCATGAAAGGCGTAATAAACGATTCCCTAAATAAAATCATGATTTTTTTATCATTTTCTATGAAAAATTTTTATTTGAAACTGAGGTATGGATTTTCGCATTTTTTTTTTTTTATGGGACATAATTTTTTATCACAAACTAGTATGCAGTTGTGAGCTTGTAAATTTGTCATAATAGCGTATTAGCGATAAATCTGAGAGGGTTGATTCATCAATTTATTTTACAATTTTTCCAAGTTTTAACATTCCGCCCACTTGCATGTTAGGTGGTGAGAGTTTCATAGAAATGGCTGTGCTCTTCAAACATCCGGGGGGCTGCAAGGATTCTACTTGTGTCTTTGTTCTTAAGTTTGTTTCTTTTCAGGCAACAACAAAATTATTTCTACCAAATTTTGAAGACAATATCCAATAATCTATTTCTTAAAACTTTTTAAGTAATAATACTGCAGTTAGGCATGAAGATTATTTAATGTACCAGAAACTGGACCGACGCCTGCGGAGTTGGGTACAGGCGACTCGTGAGGTACTAAGTGCTCTCAAGGACGTGGAGCAAGACAGGTAATTGTTACTCATTGTATTTATACTTATAACATTTATTTTTAGTAGGTTTGCGTCGACCATCAGTTGAATCGGTTGTGTCGATACTTTGTTCCGCAATATTTTGTTATCGGGCGTAGCGATTTGTCTATTGTTTCGGTTGTCTATTGTTCGTTGCGTGAGTGATCGTGTGAGCATGAGAAGTCGTGTTTCGCCGAGTAAGATGGGTTGATGGTGAGGTACATAATTAATTGTGATCCAAATTATTCGTTCGCCATGCTCGTCGGGCCACCCTATCTTGGAACAAAAAAACCACTGTCTCATTTTGTACGTGACTCCAGCGGCATCCGTACTGTTGGTGTAGATCGGTCCAAGTTGGCTCTCAGGCGTTGAGATGCATTGCCTTGTTTTCATAATTAAGTACCACTATCACACTTTGTGAGTGGCCCCAATAGCATCCTTATTGTTGGTTTAAATCGGTTCAAATCGGAAATCGCTACTAATTTTCAAATATTTCACTTGACACTTGGGACCGATGTACTGGTACTTCCTGAGCCAAAAACTTTATCCATTTTCTTCATGACTAACCAACCCCTGATATGATCGTCAATCGACAGCCAGCTATGAGAAGGCGCCAAGACGAGGTGTTGAATAAGCTTCTGTCGGGGGTAAACTAGGGTAACTGCCCCCATATTAATCTCATTGTTCCTTTATTCATCCTACGATGAAGCAAACAATTGGGTAGTTAAAGGATCGGTTTCGTTTTCTAATAATGTTTGCTTACGTTATATAACTACAACAAACATTACTAACTAATCCTGTCACGTGTATAACGTTTTATTTCTAGTAAGATGAATTGCAAAGTGATGAGATTAATATAGGTACATCTTCCCTATATGAAAGCCGGCGGTTCTTAATCAGCCGGTAGTTCTTCGTTCTTAACATTTCAAGCTTATATCTCTCCAATAAGCTTATTGCTTGCCGTCCACAAAGCAACCGGTTAATTCAAAGTTATTTTTTATGATGCGAGGGATAATTTTTATTACCATTCGAAGAGCCTCATAATGACAATAGATGAACTTAAAGAACAGAAAAGTGCTCCTTACATTTGCATGGACACACCGTGTTCTAAAAATCAGGCCATAATGGCCATGTCGGCTGGCGCCAATATTTAATTGGCGTTTATTTGCAATGATTTTGTTGGCAGAGAATTAATTTGAACAAATACTTTTTAGAGCTCAAAATTATCATGATAGCTTATAGATTTCAGTACATGTTTACTAGAAAATGTGAAAATTGTGAGTTTTCCGATCAGAAGAACACACTATTTAAAAGATTTGTTTAAAGTTTTATTATTTGGTGCAAAATAGTTGGAATTCGTTTATATTTAAATTGGGTCAAAATATTTTCCTGCAGTTTTCTGCCGGTTAAGGGTCAAGGTTATTCTCCGGGTTAACTCTACCTTGTTCCTTTGATGACCAACGCTTAAAATCTGACGCTTCGTTTCTATGGTATCTAGTGGACTAATATGCTTACTTCTGAAAATCTGGGGGATACCGAACAAGAATCTCGACAAAACAAAAAAACTCTGTTGACAGCGAGTCCAATTCGTCCATTGTAATTCTCTTCTTATTATCGACCGCCAACACCGTTCAGGGCTAGCGCATCTAGACAATATTCCACAACATGGAAGCAACATCGTTTACGTATTGTCCAAATTACTTGAAGAAACCAAAAAAAAAATCGATCCTTTTCGGGGTTGCAAACATATTCAGAATTTCAGAATTGTTAAGAATTTATAATACTACCTTAGTCTTTCGTCACTACTGTGGTCGTGTCTCAGAAATCACACTCCAACTATTTTAATAACAGGAAACACACCGACATGTTTACAAAGGGTCGAAAACCCCATTGCTAAGAATAACCGGAGGTATGTTCCAAATGTTCAGTCAGTAAAGAATTACAATTCGTAAACATCCAGAAGTGATATATAGAAACTTTTAATATAGTTCACGACCGCCATTCTATCCGCCTCGTCTGGGAATCACGTTATTCAGACGATATTCAGACGTAGGTACTTTCCTAAATGTAGCTTCAAGTTTTTCTCGCTGTACTACATCGACACACTTGAATAAAATACTGAAAATATTCGACAAACCTCGAGCGTATCAATGTCGTTGAGGGTGATATGTTGAATATTCCGGTTTCCGTTGATCATTTATGTACTAAAAAAATGCACAAATAAAATAAGCTTCATTTTCTACAAATAAGGTTTTTGTCACTCTGAGATTCTTAGAAAGACCATGGTATAGGGTTATCACATGTCTGTTTTGGATTAGTCCAAAAGAAACCTTACTACACTAACTTTCTCACAACAATGCATAAGAAAACACCAGAAGACCTTTGTAAATCACATGTGTAATATTTTGAGTGTATTTATGTAATGCTATTGAATACTACGTTAGAAGTTGTCAGTAAGTGGAACTGAATACTTGTTCGCATCATTTAAACAATATATTTTTCTTGTTTGTATCTTGTTTGTCTAGAGTATTTCTTTACTACTCTACCTCCAAAGCTACTTTTACCTAACTCAAAATTGATGGAAAACCATTTGATACCATTTGATTTCTTTTTAGTAACAGTTATAAAATCAATCCAAAGAGAGTAATTTGCTAGTGAACTTTTATTTTTACTGCAACCATTTATCTTACACAACGACACATTCTCATATCTTGGTGTGTGAACAGAAATTACTCGCTCCACTGACTTTATTGTATTTTTAAATAAATTGGAAACTGCAATCAGCTACATATCTAGCGACATTAGATTTTACTTATATTTTTTACCCCGCTCATTACGTTTAGCGGATAAAATGAGCGCAAAATCGATTTTCGCTCGAAGCTGACTCCAGGTTTCAACTGGAACGATATTGTTTACCGACTCATTAATCAACTTAAACAGTTCTTAGACAATCATTTCAAGTTTTACACCACGAAGGTTAACCCCGAGTCTATCTGCGACATGGACACATTTTTGTAAATATACACATTTCATTATTCCTAATAGCTAGCTTCGAAAAATGATATGTTTCGAGTTTCGACGATTTTCATAGACTTGCTTCCACCTTTTGCAGAACTTAATTGATTGTTTTACTTATATGTAACAAAGAATCGTGAATAAGTTAATTTGTATCACAGATCAAACCTATAACCAAAGTTTGGTTAACATGAAGTTAAAAATAATTATCCTTTTGTGTCAAACAAGCATCCTTGTAGTTGGTAGCATTTAGTGGAAGAAAATAGTCGTCGTGCAGAAATCGTATGATATTTTCGATTGGACAAAGATTTGCACGATCTCCCCTTATGCCACGAGGTACACTTAGGCTTTTACCGCCCTCACAAACTCCGACTGCATTCGTTAGATCACGCCCATTGAACAGCAACCGAAAGTAGAATTGAGTGTCCTTGTCACTTTTATACACCTCAAACGCTAATCGTGATGCATACGGAATAAATGGGCTTTCCTTTGTCAATCCGAGGGCCGTCATGAGGTATTCCATCGTTTTATCATGACCCGAATAGAGAACGAATTTCACCTTATCTCCTGAGATCATTTTCAACATGTAACCGACGATGTTTCGCAAGAAGCCGTACGCACGAAGTAGACCTTGTTGACGCATCTTGTTGCTTTTCCATTCCTTAAGCCCGGCCCACTGAGTATAGGACATGAGCGCTGTCACGTGACTCTTTTCGACACAACCTTCTATGTCCGGTTCCTGTTCTCCGGTTGGATCCACATCATCCGGTTCTTCTGTGTTAGGTTGGTTTTGACTGAAGACGATGGCACCATCATCCTGGTCGATGTTGATCACATCTTGTGGATCCTGAGTGCTGGAGCTGCTTGTTTGACGTAATTCGTGGGTAATAGGTGAAATTTTCCGACAAGGCAATGGGGCATTGTGACAAATATGAGACAAAATTGCGTCCCGTATTTCCAAAGGACTAGATTGGCCTACAGTGGGTTGGTTTTGAAGCAGTGTTGCTCCCATCCACTGGACAATGGCCCCTACTGCCGGGTGGGTTATAAGTGATTGTTTGCTCTCTTTGTCCAGTTGCTTTTTGATATTATCCGCCTGAGGACAGGCACAATCTGCGAAACAGAAGGACAAACTGTGGCTTTCTTGAATTTGCAGAAATTGCCATTTTTCTGGATGTACGATACTGAACATTAAGGCCATGGCGGACTGGAAAGTTCGACGATAGCGAGTCGAGTAGATGACAATGTCATCAGTATTATAAACGATGGGATTATTGGTAGTATCAGAGGTGTTATAAGGAGTAGTTCTAGTATGCACAATAGGTCTGGCGTACAGCGATAGGGTATGAGCATAAGCTTGACGAATGACGTCTCCAACTCTCAACAGCTGTGCAACCCCTTTCTGAGTAAGTTGTCCTAGAAGGCATGCCTTTGGGCTGGATGGAAGCAACGGAAAGCCATGAAATGAACCAGTTTTCATCCAATGACCTGCAGTGGTGCTAGAACTGCTATTGGTAAGATAGTGATTATATTTCACCAAAACTGTATCACCCTCGTAGCTGCAATCAACAGAATCAATACCACGAACATGTGTCATTGGGCCACGATCACCGTGCCGTATGAGAAGTAACACGCCCTCCAAGGACCATCCGTCAATCGTACCACCTTCTTCGCCAATTCCAATAGTTGGAGGGTGATTACAGTCATCATCGTTGATCTTTTTCGTGCGGATGCGTTCCTGTTCTTCAAGCATCAATTGTTGCTTTTTGTAAAGAAAATTTTTCGAACTCAAAACGCTGTTGCTGTTTTCGATTGATCCAATGTACTTGTACATTCCTAAAAGTGACAGAAAATCAATGCAGTCCACTATCATAATATCCTTGAAGAAAATTCATTACACTTACCAGCAATAAGAAGGAAGATCCATATGCTTAAAATTAAATAACAGTAAAGCGTTCGATGTTGCAGCGAGAAGCGCGCGATTTCCTTGAGCAACATTTCTAAAATTTGCCAACAAAATTGGTTTCTTGTGGTCACTGCCAAGGAAAACAAATTATCAGCTAGTATCAGCTATGTTTCTGACATTTATCCTCGACCCTGGGGGAGGACCTACATCAGCAGGTGGGTGGGATTCCTGTTCGCCTGCGCGCGAAATCAGCTAACAGTGCTCACCATCAGATGGCTACTAGTTTTTCCACAGAGAATCGATCATAAATTACGTGACATTACGCTCATTCTAAGAAAGTTTCCTTTCCCAGAGCTGATTTGAAGAGATATGGTTAATAATATGGTAGTCATAAATCATATGGAAAGCAATCATCTCTGGATGCTCCATCCAAGAAGGTCTGCTCGCTATCGTTGATATTTGAATCGTGGCTGTCAGTGCGCGCACTCACTATCACATGTTCGGCCGACAGTTCAACAGCACACTCCGCATGGCATCATACCACCACACCATGTCTGCCATGCTAACATCGTATTGCATTGCTATGGGAGAAAGGTAAACGACGCATGTTTGCTAAAGGGTCGATAAATTTCCGTAATAAAATTCTAATGATTATCCAATTAGGTGTTGGTAATATTTTGAGGCTTCAAAAATTATTTAATTCATAGTTTCATAATATGAACTTTTAAAGCATGGCCTACTTATGTCGTTTTCGGTTATTGCCAGTGCGGAACTGGGTTCGCCCTAGGTCCGCCCTAACAGCTGTCAAAACGTTTTTTTATTCAATCGGGTCGGACCTGGATCCGCTCTGGATCCGACCCAACATCGATGAGGTTCGCTCTCAAGTTTTTTCGGGGTCCAACCTGGGTTCACCAACACTCACAAACATGAACTGTCCAAATAAAATGTTTATGTTTGTTTATGTTTATGTTTTGCACTAATACTATCATACTGACTCGACTCTGGATCCGTTTTCGTTCGGTAATTGCGAGTCAGAGTCAGACCTGACCCAGGTTTAAAACCGAAAACGACATTAGTGAGTGAACAACCTCTTTTGCTTATTACAGAGCTGCTAGTTGACGTTTTGATGTCTATTTGTTGACAACAACAATAACAATAACAGTGTATTTCTTCCGGTCATAAAACGCTCTCGTTTTGTAGACCGACACCATGCAATAGGAGCATAGAAAAATCATCGTGCAGTCACCTAGAAAATCCAGCGCGGTCCGCATGCAAGCTGGCTAAAGTGTTGAATTGTCCTTAAAACACTGCATGGCCCGTGCAGAAATGGTTTAGGAAAACCATGACGTCGATTTGGAAGCCTCAAAGTAAACGCCGGCGTGGAACTGGCAACCATCAGCTCAATGGAACGGTCATGAGCCTATTAGAAACAACCTAGGTATGTCCAATCGCTATTTGAGTAAAAAGTATGATGCCGCTGTGCAACGAATTCGCTTTCACGAAGGCTTACAGGAATACCGCCCCAGTAGGCAACCCATCATTCAAGCAGAATGCCGTAGCGAGAACCCGTACTCGAAAGCTGTATGACAACTGCTAACCAAGTCCGGTGGATGCATACTTATGGATGATGAAACCTATGTAAAGGCCGACTTCGGACAACTTCCAGGACCAAAGTTTTACAAGACGAAGGCTTGAGGGGATCTGGCAGGAAATTTCTAGCTGCGGCCTAAAAGATAAAAGATAAAAGTTTTCTTCACTGAGAAAATGATACACTCGGAGGTTCACAAAACCGAATGATTCCAGAAGCAAATTTTGCCCTTTTTTGGTCCGGTGAAAGAATGTGATCTTGTGACTTGTTGTGACTCATTATAACACCAAATACAACGATCTATAAATCCAAGGCTGCCAAATCTCGCTAGTCTGTCTAGCGGCTATTTTCAACGCTTTACGCACTTAATTTTTCGGACATAACATATATTCTAGAATCTGTTGTAAATATAGCATCCGGAACGTGACTTTGAGTGTCACAGTATTTATTGTTTTGAGTTTCAAATAAATTAACAATAAATCAAATAGAACATACAATTGAGTTAGTTTTATGTTTTAGTTTCAATTATTTACGTGCAAAAAACATTACATCATTCGTAATAATGATTATTTTTAAGAGTTTTCTTGTCATGCCAATATAAAAACTTGTTGATGCTAGTTTCGATCTACGGGATCTAATTCTAGTAACCGTTAGAAAAAATTAAGACTTTGTAATCAAATTTAATAAAAACAAGGTTATTCAAGGTCATGGGTTGTAGTGGTAAAAACTAGCTAATCCTGTAGGAATAATTTTATCCCTTCATCTACAAATGCTTGTGAACAACTATCTATATATTTAAAAATGAATTTCTCTCTGTCTGTCTGTCGGTCTGTGAGTCTGTCTGTACCTTATAGACTCGAAAACTAGTGAACCGATCGGCGTGAAATTTTGTATGGAGGGGTTTTTGAGACCGGGAAAGGTTTTTATGATATTTAGAGTCCCCTACCTTCTCTGGAAAGAGGAACTCCCATACTAATGAAACACATTTTTCTGCATAATTCGAGAACTAATCAAGCAAAGGAAACCAAATTTAACATGTGAGAGTTTTTTGAGACAAGAAATCTAGGGTTTTTATTCATTAGGGCGAATCTACAATTGAGAGACTCTCTCTTGCCTCGTTCTCTTTCATTAATTACAGCGCCATTATGAAACTATGGATTGATTCTTTAACATAGATCGCAAGATAATAGTGCTGGCTAGCATATTGGGCAAACAGCCAAACGAAAAATGTGAAAATGATTTAGCTATTGGTGAAAGAGAAAGTAAACAGAGAGAGTCTCTCAATTGTAAATTCGCCCTAATGAAAAAAAAACCTAGAAATGTTTCTATGGTGGTATGAGACCCCTCCCCTCTCTGGAAGGAGAGGCTCTCATACAAATGAAACAGAAGTTTCTGCATAACTCGAGAACAAATAAAGCAAATAGAACCGAGTTTGGCTTCTAGGAGTTTCTGGAGGCAAAACATTTTTCAATGGTGGTTTGAGAAGTTTTTGAAGGCGAAAAATGTTTCTACGGTGGTTTGAGACCCCTCTTTTCTCTGAAAGGAGGGGCTCTCATACAAATGAAACACAAATTTAAACCAGACATGAGAATTATCCCCTTTTTGGGGCCGGAGAAAGTTCTTATGTACAAATGAAACACAAATTTCTGTATAACTCGAGAGCTAATCAAGCAAATGGAATCAAAATTGGCAAGTGCGGGTTTTTGAAGGTCCATTTTTTTCTATGGTGGTTTGAGACCTCTTACTTATCTGGAAGGTATGGCTCTCATACAAATGAAACACAAATTTCTGCATAACTCAAGAACTAATCAAGCAAATGGAACCAAATTTGGCATGTGGGGGTTTTTGGAGGCAGGATGTTTTTTATAGTGGTTCAAGATCCCTCCACTCTCTGAAAAGGGGGCTCCCATACAAATGAAATACAAATTTCTGCATAACTCAAGAACTAATCAAGCAAATGGAACCAAATTTGGCATGTGGGAGTTTTTGGAGGCAGGATTTTTTTCTATGGTGGTTCGGGACTCCTCCTTTCTCTGGAAGGGGGGGGGGGTGCTTTGATTTAAATGAAACAGAAATTTCAACCAATAATGAGAATTATCAAGGTAACTAAAACACTAAATGTGTACTTCTGTACCTCGGTTTTTTTCTGTACCTCGTTTTTTTTTTGAAATTTGCACAGAGCTAAGTTGACCAGAGACTTTTTCCCAATGTTTTATACCACATAAAGTCTGTCCACGTTACATTTCGGACACCAAAATAATAGCAGCAAAAAAATTAAACATAATTCAACAAAGCCGATTGCTTAGTTCACAATAATAGAGTTATATCTACAGTAGAAACAGTTGATTAAGATGTTAATCCTTCTTTCTGTGAAATTCTCGAACTATCTGTGGTACATCCACCATCAGGTTCCATACGGTATCCTCAGATACGCCCGCCGTGACGATTCTCCATCTTCTCTTGAAATCATCGGTACCATTTGCTTTCTTCTAAGTTTCGAAGAGTTACCGCTTAACTAGAGCCCAGTACTTCTATATTGGGCGAAGTTTGGTGGATTGGCTGTTTTTGGAACGTATTTGACCTCTTGTACTTTATACCATTCCAGGAAGGATTTCGCATAGTGACAAGAGGCCGAATCAGGCCAAAATAGAGCTGGAGAGTCGTGGTTTCTGATAAACGGTAGCAATCGCTTTTGCAGACATTCTTCCTCGTACACATCCTAATTGATAGTGCCGGTAGAGACGAAACTTTTAGATTTTCAACCACAACTACATATGGCCCGCCAAATCAAATACTTCTTGGGGAATTTGAACACTTTCTTTATTCGGGAATGCTCGGCAACGGCGTTCCTTTGCATTGTGGTATAAAAAGCCAGACCCCGAAGCTGTTAAAAGTCTTCGAGTACGTATGTTTCGTCGTCCATTATGATACAAGAAAATGTTTGCAAAAAAATGGCGTAAAGCTTCTTAGCACGACTTTTTGCTGTGAAATTTTGCTTGTCATCACGATTGGGCACTTTTTCAATTTGTTCGCCTTCAGTCCTTGCCTCTCACTTTTTGTACGTATGAGTTTAACTTCCCAACTTTGCGAGCCCCATTTCGGACAGAAAGATTGGGATTTTTCTTCAGTAGTATCAGCGGCAGGATGGTCATGTAGAAAATGGATATAGTTTTTGGCTCAGGAAGTACCAGCACATCGGTCCCAAGCTCAATCATTCGCCCCTAATAACGTAACTCACCAATCAAAACAAAAACTAGGAAACTAGTACCAGATGGTACTGAAAAGCGCTAGAGTGATTGCAAGACAGCAATGTGTACTTCGGAGCTAGGGCTTCTAAATAGTGAGCCAATTTCAAATCGCTAGTTTCACATTGGTTGTTGGTAGTACATGATCATGTACATAGAAGGATGTTATTTTCATCAAACATGAATTATTCTTGATAAAGAACTCAACACACTGTTGAGAAGAATATTGGAACATGCCCACCCAGGATTAGTGAACACTCAAAGAGAAAAAATAATAATACAGTAGTTTTGTTTCAACATTACCATTGATGATGTAATCACAATTTATCATGTCTATAGATGAATCTTCAACTACAAAAACAAAAAACCAACTGAGTGTTGACAAAGTTGTATCGTAAAAATATTGTGATTCAACATATAAATCTGTTTGAAGTATTTCAACAAGAAATATATGGCCAAGTTTATACAGCGACGGACAAAACAATAAGACCAACCGTTAACTAATTTCGATGGAATTTTGATTATAGCCTAGAAAAAGCCTGAATTTTTATTTGTCTTAAATTCATTCTCCAATTTTGAAGTTACAGACACCGCTTCCGACAAAACAATAAGATTCCCTTTTGATTTCCATAGTTTTGGCCATGTTGATGAATTTGAATTATTATTTAAAGTATATTGATGTTAGAATGACCCATCCATCACAAATCAAAATTCAGATCCTCAAATTTTAGCATTATTTATGGAAATCATAAGGTAGTCTGTTTTGTCGTAAGCGGTGTGTGTAACTCACAAAGTTGCGAATAAAAAGTTATGTATTTAATACAGGACTTTTAGGCTAAGCCAAAGCTTCAGCTAAATTTGTTCACGGTAAAATGAAACACACGCCACTTGTACACTAGCGCTGCATAGTGATGATATTCTGAACTTCTGTCAACTGAATGTTCTTGGCTCACCGAACATGTTTGCCAAAGGCCGTAGCCTTCTTTGTAGTTTCAGAAACGAACCAGCCACAGGCTGAAAGTCTCTGTAATAAAGAAACCTAACCTAACCTATTCTTAACCTTCTATGTGTCAAGATCACGAGATTTGTCATGTGACCGTCTTACCACTGCAGATGGCGGAATATTTACATACCAATACATTGTACATGACCGTGAACGGCCTTAACCAACTGACAGCAGACACCACAAATTAAAAAAAAAAAAATGTAAAACTGAATGCATTATAAACAAAAATCAACCATATTATTTTATAACCTAGACGCACCATGAGGCGCAATCATTCAAACGTGTTTTTAAATTTACCACGAGTGACTCATCTGCCTACCACCGAATTATAACCGCTGTTTTCGGGTCTCTCTTCCAACGCAACCTGTCCGAACACTACCACATAGATTGCCTTCATCCAAACCGAATCAACGCCGCCTATACTCTACAAGCAGCGTTCCTCAGTATTGGTAAATGGCAAACATTTGCATATACAAACAGACGGGAGCAGCTGACAGTGAAAGACGTCTCGCAGCGATGTGTTCGGTTAAGAAGTGCAAAAATCCGTAAAACCCGTGAATAAACCGCGTTGAAATTGAGTGATTATCGATTCTAATTAGGTAATTAACAACACTTGCACTGTTCCTTTGAAATCGCTCTAAGCCGAAATTGACTTTCGTCCTGGTGGCGGAATGGACTTAGCTCGTTTCTATGCATTGCTTTAAATGCTGAAGAATGTGGCCTGTCTAGGAAAAGTCAGGGTCAAGAAGGTTGTCGTCATCGTATCAAGACACTTTAGTAAATTGTAATCTGTCAGCAAGATACACGTTATTTGTAGTTAATCACTCTCCATCGACAAACAAAGTAGAAACTCCGCGTATGTTATTTTGAGGGTTGAAGTGTTGTGAAGAGAAAATCGATAAAACAGAAAAAGGTCTTTCTCTTCCTTTCCTGTACGGTCGTGCAGCTGCCGAAGATGCGCATCAAATAAAAATATAAACAAACATTGCACCAGCAGTGAAGGTTAAGGTTGAGTTTACGTCAACAAGTGGATACGGCGGATTTGAATACGAACGGTCGGTGGAGTGCTACAGCGTGATCCAGATAATTGCATAATCTCTTCGATTGCGGCGATTCTTGCTCGCATTTTCCGCTTGATCTCTCACTTGAATCAACCAACCTGGCCTCTCAAACGCAACGAGTTATAGGCAAACTCGATGATTCTTATTATGTCATAGATCTAATTTTAGAGAACGTGTATTTGCATGATATTCTCTCAGCGAAGATAAATTCAAAGCCAGAGCCAATGTCAGTATACATACTCTATTAGTCAGATGTGCGCGCCATGCCCGACGAGCGTAAGCTCAAACGTCAATGCGGCAATGGCAGTTTCTACTGATCGATGATCTGTTTTAACTAGTGCTTATATTGAATCTTTATTAATATGCGTTTTATACTGCGCCTAATTAACAGACCTAATAGCAGCCTCTGCCATTTGGTGCATATTTCTTCACAAACTTTTTTAAGTTTGCACCACAGTGATTCTAAGGCGGAAAAAAGTCGAAAAATCAACTTCCTCATTTTACAATAAACCTATTTTTGTCTTTTTGTACACTATTTGAAATGTCTTTTTCCAAAATTTCATGAAGATTGGATAAAAATTGCGCTCTCCACAACTTTTAAAAGTATAGGTTCTACATGGTCATGATTTTTTACTCCCATATAAAATGTATGAAGAATCGAAAAAAAAAACTTCAACTAAGTTTTCAATTATGAGCACACGCGCACATCCCCCACAATAAGCTTATTTAGAAGATTTTTTTGCCAGCTTTCCAGAAATCTGGGGTTCATCTTGCGCAAATTTGCGCAAATACGGTTCCGAGAGGCCAGAGTCCTGGAATGTCTGGGAAATCCGGAAATTTGGTAAATTAATAAATCTTGTACTAGATCACCACGGATTTACTTTTTTTTTACAATGAAGTGTATTTCTAGGGTTTTTTTTTTCATTAGGGCGAATCTACAATTGAGGGATTATCTCCGGGCTCGCTCCCTTTCATTCATAAACCAATCACCTTTATGTTTTTCATTCTACTATTTGTAGAGTGCTAGCCAGCATTGTTGTGTTTCGATCTGTACTAAAGAATCCCTCTAAAGTTTCATAATGGCGCTGTACACGGTAAATCTGAAGTATGCAATTATGACTTCAAAGTAGGCACTTTTCTTGAAGACTGGAATTATGAATAAAATGCCTAAAATGGATTTAGGCAAAAATGCCAAAAGAGGTTATACGTCAAAAAGTGATTAAATTTTAGGCATTTTGCAGCATGTGAAAGAGATTAGAAATTATGCATTTTTGAAATGTGATTGTATGTAGGAAATAGTCACTTTATTTAATGTAGATGGGATAAGAATCTCAGCGCCAATAGCTCAAATCTCCGTTGGCCGTTTTAATCTCCGTACGATCTGCTTTTTTTTTTTTGTAATTAACGACACTCCGTATCGATTTATCTAAAAAACCCGCACATGCAAATAAAATACGCCATAGGGTAGGAACATGTTTCTTTTTGCTGGGATTGATAATTTGTAGGAGAAAGTTTTCATTTCCGAGAAAACGACGGTTATAGTATCAATAGATATAGATCAATCTAATTAGTGCCTCGTAGCTTGTCCATGATACTGGATTCAGATTTGACTTGCAAGAACCCATATTTTTTTTATTTTCACTTTTATATGCGGCAAAGCCAGTCAGCTAGAACAAATCGATATTTCCACTTTGATGATAGCCTTGTTCTTATGCATTTTTTCTATCACACTGGAATAAAAAAAGGACTTAAAAGTATTCATTTTTTGGGATTGAAAAGTAGGCATTTTTTGACGTATGGAGGATGTTCTTTGAAATGCATAGAATGTAGACTACCTCAGAATTACCGTGTAATGAATGAAAGAGAGCGAGCCCGGAGAGAATATCTCAATTGTAGATCCGCCCTAATGAAAAAAAACCCTAGATTTATATTTATCTTAGAAAACCGACTGTTGATCCAAGGCATGGAAGACCGAGGGTTATATACAACGAACTCAACTCGATGAACTGAACACATTGCTGTGTGTGAATGTGTGTGTGTGTAGTGTATATGTGTAACGAAATTGATAACTCAGTTTCCCAAGCAGCTACTAAACCGATTCGAATGAAACATCCGCCAAATGGAAGGTACTGTAGCCCTATATGTCGTTTTTGAATTTAGTGGAATCGGTTAACTGGTTCCGGAGATACTCCCGGAACTTACTTAGATCAAAACCCATTATGTGACACCTCAAATTACCTGAGAATTCAAAAATAAGTCCAATGGCGATGATATCAAAAGTCCACAACCACATTGGCTACATCCGGGTCAATATTCCAGCTACTCCCGGGAAAGTGGTCAGATTCGGATTTGGATCAAAACCCATCATGTGACACATCAAATAACATGAGAACTAAAAAATAAGTGCAATGGTGATGATATAAAGTTTCCAGGACTACAATGAAAACATCCGGGTTCGTATTCCTATTACTCCCAGGGAAGTGTAAAAAGGGTCATGTTCATAAATTAAGGTTTTTATTTTCAAATAAATTTACACGTTATGTGAAGAAACATAAGCAAGTTACTCGTTTTATCATGAGCTTTTCAACTAGTCTTATGCTCCATTTACAATGCTTGACATTTAGCGGATGATATGAAATGTTTTAGTCATTAGGGAGCGAAGCGAGAATTTAACAAACTTTTTTTTTTTGCTAAATAAAGGGTTAATAAAGGAAGCAAAATAACAGAAGCCTCAATACAACGTGCAATACATTAAGAGTCATAAATTTTGTCAAGCAACATTGAGGAAAAAATATAAGTCAATTCACATCCCCCAACCCATTTTCATCTCATTTTTCATGTACTTTGGTTGTGACAAAACTTCAAACTCCATCCTCTTAGAGCGTAAATTGTCCAATGACAAGCTTTCTGTTTGACTGAAACAAAAATTTCCGGCAGAAGCGGGGATCAAACTTCCAATGAATGTTTCGATTGCATTAGTATGTGTGAACACGTTGCATTGCATTAATATTAGTGATATGTAATAATTCAATCCGTCCTAAAAATGCCGCCTAGCAGGATTAGGTGATTTCCTTTCCTGTCGGAAGAATGTAGTCGAAAAGTGAAAGTGCAGACTTTAAGCTAATTAGCCGGATTTTGAGTTTTAAAATTGATAATAGAATAATTTAAAATTGTAGTCGCTACCAAAATAATACTAACTACAAATTTCTAAAACAGTTTTATATTATAGAATTTAATCCTTTTATATTCATACTTTTTCTTAAAACTTAAACCGATTATTTTTCATTTTCTTTCATCAAAAATTGAAAATCGGTCCAAAAAGTGGTTTAAAAGTTATAATTTTTTTTCGTTTTGGACCACCCTATCTCGAAATGGGTCACCATAATGACAAAATGAAAAAAATAAGTCATACATTTTCCGAAAAGGAACAAACCTACCAAATATTTCGAAATTCTAAAATCCACTTCATCTTTTTGGTATGGAATTGCTAAATTATCAAATGTTACGGATGTTCCGGAACTTCCGGAAGACCATACAATGGCCACCCAGAGCCATAAATTGTTCTCCACATCGCTTCAATTTTTACATTTTTTGTACAAATGGTATAAATCGTATTGCTTTATTATATTTTATTTTATTTGTCGTCAATCAGTAGTAGACCGATTTGTTACAATGATATTTTCATTTTATGTCTCACTTCTTAAATATATAGTACGCCTTAAAAAACTAACCTATCAAGTTTATATTTTTAATGTTTAGGTTATCTAATTACATTGAAGTATTGCTTCAGTTTTGTTTTAGTGATAGTGAAGTCAACATTTTCTCCGTGCCTATTGTAAGTTGCCATCATCTGATTAAGAGGTCCAAATTTTGCGTAATTTGTGCGATGATGGCTTGTAGTAAATATATTTCTATTTCGTAATTGCCGGGACGGAATGTAAAAATTAAGTTTTGATAAAAGTTCTTCTGAGTAAACGCGTTGCGCAACAATATAATTTACGAATGAAACTAATGCAAATTCGCTCCTTTAATGATTGGATGCTAATAAGCATACAGCGTGCTTCATAAGATGGAAGAAGTAACCTTGTCCAACCTAATTTACGAAGGGCAAACAGTAAAAACTGCTTCTGTACCGATTCTATTCGTTCTTCTTGTATGACTGAAAAGGGTGACCAAACTACGCTACAATATTCCAGTATTGACCTCACATATGCAATGTACAATGTTTTTATTGTGTACGGGTCATGAAAATTGTAACAAAAACGTTTTATAAATCCAAGCATATTATTTGCTCTGTTGATGATAGTATTGTAATGTTCAATGAATGTAAGTTTGAAATCCAAGATAACCCCTAAGTCCCTTACTCTTTTACACTTTTCAACTGGTTGATTCCCTAAATTAATAGTTACGTCTGGGGTGCTTCGTTTCCTACTAAAAGTTATCGAATTACATTTTTTTACGTTCAGCTGCAAAAGACTTTTGTTACCCCAGACATAGAAAACGTTTATTTCTTTCTGGAATGTCATGATATCTTCTTTATTTCTTATTTCTAAAAATAGTTTCATGTCATCAGCATAAACAAGAAATTTAATGTTTTTAAGTATAAAGGAAACGTCATTTACAAACAAAATAAATAAGAGGGGGCCTAAATGAGAGCCTTGGGGGACTACAGAGGTGACATGAATAGGGTTTGATTTCTTCCCTTTGAATCTAACTATTTTTTGACGGTTAGTGAGATAGGATTCGATCCATTTGAGAATTCCTGGCTCTATACCCATTTTTTGCAATTTAAAAAGAAGCACGGGTATGTCAATGCGATCAAAAGCCTTGCTGAAGTCTGTATTAAGAGCTTCTACATGGTTACCATTGTCCATTGCTATCAGAGAGTAGTTAACGAATTCCAGTAAATTTGTGCTAGTTGATCGTCCTTTGAAGAATCCATGTTGCTTGGCAATCATTCTGTTTTTGATTTGAGTGGACAATTTTTCATTAATAATTGCTTCAAAAAGTTTAGGAATGCAAAATAAAATGGCAATTCCACGATTACGTATGTCACATTTTTTTCCACTTTTAAAAATAGGTACTAGGTAGGAACTTTTCCATAGTTTGGGAAAGATCCCAGATTTCAGTGACATATTTAATAGCATCATTAAAGCAATATTTAATCCATCAGGGCCGGAACCTTTAGAAACGTCTAAATTTTTCAAACCTTGCAAGATGTCCTGAAATTCGTCTTGACTAACTCCAAAGGCCCCTTGAAAATCCTGGGAAGAAATCGAAATATTCATAATCGCGATCTTCTTCAGCAAATGTGGTAGATATTTCTTTAAAGAATGTTGCAATTACCAACATTTGAGTTAAAATGCATTCTAGATGGGAAATTGTTAGATTTCAATTCAGTTTTAGCATAATTGAAATTTTTTTTTTTTGGACAAGGCTTAATTTCAAGTTCAGTTTTTGAATTGTGCTCATCAAATGCATTTTTATGGTTGGATTCAGTTCATCGCAAATACTCAAGTAGTTTGCCAGGTTATTGCTGTTACCATCTCTTTTGTATATTTTGTGTGCATTTTGTTTCCGAGACGAGACTAATGAATTTACCATTTCATCGGATGTTCCGGATATTCCAGGGGAGCAAACAGTGGCCATATCTCGGTAATGTAACCCAATACGTTAATTTAGATAGCATGTTTGAAATTAGCAGCCCAAAATTACTTAAAAACACATAAGTTAGCTGTGTAAAATCATTTTTTAGACTTTTTTCCGCCTTTTGTATGGAATGGAATCTCTGTGCGGTGTAATAACTTGTCACAAGTCTGAGCGGGGAAATCACTTTAATATTTATTTTTTTTTTGAAACATTATACTCGGAAATTAAATATAAGGGGGTAACTTTCGCTAAAACCAGCCCAACATTTGCGCATGATTCTTAAATATGGTCGTAATGATTCCCATTTAAAAGTACGCTGTCAAAGAGTACACACAGCAGCTACATTCAGATTTTCAAATTTATGCCTTTGTTTTTATTCAACAGAATGACTTCCGGTTTTCACAACACGCTTGCTTCTCCCAATAAGATTCATAATTTTGATCACGAAATAAATTCATCGGTTACAGAACCCCCTGAAGTAATAAATTTGAAACACATTTTTCTTAATTTTGAGCCAGGCCACTGCAAAAAATATGAAAACTACAGTCAATTGATAAATAATCAAATGTACTCTCATAAATTACTTGAATTTCCAATATAAAATCATGCACATGAACTGAGCATTGAAAACGCAATTTGATTTTTCAATCAAATATGTGCCACAATTTATGTTTACATGCACAGAAAAATAATGAATTCTAACAGACGCGTAAAATTTTCGCTCGAAATTTTCCGTACAACAGACCTGATTCCAGCAATATCTGGCTTAAATTTACATAAAAGATCCCATTAATTTATTCCATATCTAGCATTCCTTGTATGTGCATTAGATAACGCAGAAAATCGAATGTTTCTATCAAACGGTGTAGTGTTTTAAAAATTGAGTGAAGCGGTTTCCTTTTTCAATAAATAAAAATTAAGGTTCACATGAACGTGTAAATTTCTAGGTTCGCGCATCGAAAGGACAGACACAATGGCACCCGAATCTTTGTTGACTCTTTTTTCTCGATTAGCTGTCATTCGTTTCCCAACAGCATGCGAAGTGATCCGGAATCACAGCGTAGTTTAATTGTTTGGTAATTGTTGCAAAATCAGACATCAGATCCGGTTGGTATATATCCATACACAGAAATAATAATCAAATCACAGTGTGTAATTGCTGTTAATTAATTAATTAACTTAGAGAGTAAAGATACAATTGTTGCTGTTTTTTTTTTTTTTGGATCTGAAATGCGCTTTTGAAACAATTTCTGGGTCCTTGTTGTTGAAAACAATAAAGCGCTTTGGAAGTTCAAGTACTACATACAGATGGTTTGAAAGCTATTTGTCTGACAGAACTCAACGAATTGTTTTTAATGATTCTGTTTCCAGTCCCGTGGGGAATGATCTTGGAGTGCCCCAGGGAAGTGTATTAGGGCCCTTTTGTTTATTATGTATATTAATGACATGATACGTGTTCTAAGGTTTTGTGACAATAATCTGTTTGCAGATGACATGGTGTTATTCATTGCAACTAAGGATTTCCATTTGAACGAAGATTGATCGCGTTCGGGAGATTAAATATCTTGGCGTAATTATTGATGATAAGCTAAAGTTCAACGCTCACATTGACAATGTCATTAAGAAAATTGCCAAGATGTATGGAATTCTATGCCGATTGAAAAACGATTTAACTACTTGCAGTAAAATACAGCTATACAAATCAATTATCCCTGCTCAATTGGACTTTTGCCCTTCCATTTTAATTTTGGCCAATCAAACACAATTTTTGAGGCTACAGCGTTTGCAGAATAAAATAATGCGCGTTTGATTTTAAGATGTAACAGATTCACTTCCTCGACTTTTATGTTAGATGCTTTGCAATGATTATCAGTGAGGCAGAGAATTGTATATTTGACTATGGTATTCATTTTAAATGAAGTTAATGGTTTGCTGCCTCGAAATTTGTATAATCGAATTGAAAGGGGAAGTGATATTCGTAGATATAATACTAGAAACGCGGATGAAATAAGAACACCTAATTTCTTGACATGTGCTTCACAAAACTCATTATACTTTAAAGGAATAAATGTGTTCAATTCAATTCCAAGACACATTAAACGTGCACCAACATTTTATGAAAGACTATGTGTTTCACACGTTAAAACCGTGACCGGATTATTTTGTGTGGGCCATTTCTTGTACGGTAATTTTTTTTTTATGAAAATTGTATTTGACGAAGTGCATTAAAAACGAATTACAATGAGTAGGCTATTTTATTTTTTCATACTTTTTCTGTTCACTTTAATCAACACTGCAAACTGTATTGTTCGTCACGGTGATGATGATGGAAATTTGCTTCATGTTGTTACCACAAAAAAATAAATAAAAAAAAATAACGAAAGTAGTCTACAAAAGTTTGAGCCTTGCGCCTTTTTTTTTCTTTTTTTTTTAACTCTTTATTTGTTCCAAATTTATTCATATCTACATTTCATGTTAATCTAGGTGCTCCAGCTACTACCGTAACGTATCAACCTTAATTGTTAAAATATTTACCTAATTTTGTTTACATTGTTCATGCCTTAGCAGTTCAGTATTTTAAACAGGTTTTTATTCCTGCGTGTCAGTATAACAATTATAATCTTAAAACTAAAAACAAACTAAAATTAATCTTAACTAAGCATAAAGGGAATTAATCATTCCAATAGAAGATTGCAGAGCCTTGCGCCTTTGATGCTTGATAATATACCATGAAGTAGTACTGAGTTGTCTGCCTGATTGTCGGGAAACTCCTTGTAAATTCTGTCGTGGTTGAAAGTAAAAGTTTGACCAGGATTTTTTCGGTTTGGAAAGTTCGATGGTTTCAATTTGCATGGTTGAGGATATCCTTGGTCAGCCCAAACATAAGCGGCGGTTTTGTTACTTATGGAACCACATTGGCTCTGTAGCGGGCAGGATCGGATAATGGCTTGCCTTTGGATAATGTCCTTATACTGGGTTCTGTGATTTGAATTGTAATAGGATTTCCTGATCGCTGGGAATACTTGCGAACTTTTGTGGTTGACATCAATAGCTTTTCACAATTATATCGCTGTAGAGCAAATGAACAGTTTTTGAAGAAGTTTACATCTGTAGGTGTCATCAGTTCGTTTTGTTTTTACATAAATGGTTTGAATTGTTTTAAAATAAATTATCTAATCGTCTAGCTCTAACCTTTGTAGCGGTAAGTGGTGGGTCCACCATCATTCATTCATTTAGTTTTAAGGATCCGCAGAATCAGTGATGGGAAAGGTTTGCGAGAGCAAGAGAATATCAATAAGATTATGATGTCGTCGAAACTCATATTTGATTATATCAGGGATAAAACCGCGAGGTCCACGTAGGACTGCGTTGGTTTACAGTATTAATGGTATCATCTTGTTCATATATATCATAACACGTGTGGTTGATTAATATTGAAATATTTTAATTTGAGTATACGTGAGTATATGTGGTTATATAATCATTTAACTCTTAAGATCTAAACCTTCTTCAACTATTTTTGGGTCCAGAAAAGGACCGTTTGGTGTTTTGTCATTTTATGTCCGTTTTTATCATTTTATGTCCCTGGCGGGGTCGATGCCACCCTACTATCATCAAGTTCCAGATGTCTGATGGCTTGGCTGGTGGTTTATTGCCTTTAACTCAATATAAACAATAATTTTATGATGATACTGAGCAGGAATCGATATGATTGTAGAGTTCTTGTCCTTGTGAAAGGATGAGCATGCATGTATATGAGAATGTATATTTGTAATATGATTATGGGAAAACAGCAATCTATTTGAATGAGAAATGGTAGTGTAATGTCATTCCCTTCCTCAGAAACTAAACTGAATATAAACTAATGATTGAGCGTTTCTAAGTAATAACAAGATATTATTATTATTTTGTTATTAATTTTGGAACTAATACCCGAGTCAGCATCGCCACTGGAGTTAGCAGCAACCACCATTAGCGTCCTTCCTATATTTCATTCTCAGTATGTACTGGCTTATGATCCCGCTTCTTCTTGTTCTCCCTTTTCTTTATCATTCGCCTTACCCTTTTGATTCGTAGCCACAAAAAAGCAAAGCATGATAAAAAGTGGTTTCTTGAAACACACATGGGCCGATTTCACAACTGTGAGGGACCAGGGGCCATAAACTTGTAGGTTAATGTTTGGTCCTAAGTACAACTATGTCCATGCTGAACGAAAGAAAAAGTGAAACTCCTTCTATGGCAGCCCCTAAACTGTGGGGTTCCGAAGCAGTGCCCTCCCTAGTCCAATGCACTCCAATGTCCAGCCCAATGCAATGCAATTTTTCGTTAGCATTCAACTGACAACAGCAAGCAATGACTCTTTCCGTAAATATATCTTGACATGAATTGTACTCATGTAATCCACCAGTTTTATCGGACAGATTCTGCCTCTTCAAAATGATTGGGTGGATTAATTAGGTGAGTTCTCAATGTCGAGATATTTGCGTAAAAAGCCATTGCTTACATTTTTCAGTTAGGCTCTCTTTCTTAGGCTCTAACGAAAAAAAATGTTTCGGCTTTTCGGCATGAATCCAATTTTGAACATTAGACTTTCGGAACGCTTATATAGTCCTTTATAGTAATCAATGATATCAATTGATTTTACAGCGCCCATATCAAAGACTCAGTATCATATTCACCATGATCAAGTCCCCGACAACAGTGCCCATTATCATCGGGATTTCTCTGTTGAGCATAGGTGGTGCTTATATCTACACCGTCTTGAAGAAGAAAAAGGAACAAATCGGAAAGCCAAATGACGAAGGTAGTCTAAACTCCAAAATTGCCAAACTTGTGCGAATGATGAGCAAAGAAGAAATCAAAGTTGTTGAAATAACGCTATCGAATAAAGTTATCCCTTTGGTGATTGGAAGAAAAGGATTCACATTACGACATATCCAAGAAAGTACAAACACAGAAATACAGTTTCGAGACAAAGATGACTCTCATCAAATATGTGAAATTCGAGGATCTGAGATCGGAATTCGTGAGGCAGAGGATCTAATCATGCGAGAAGCCTCTCGACAAGTTACTCAAACTGAAGAAATTATCGTTCCGCAAACTGCGTGTGGAAAGATACTTGGTAAGATTTTAAGTAAATTTTGTAATTACCATGAGTTCTTATCCTATGAATTCTATTGATTTCAGGACGTTGTGGCGATGAACTGCAGGAAATTTGTCGTAAATCTATGGCAAAGGTATGGATCGAAGGAACTCGGACACTTGGCGAAAACCGTCGCATAATGATTACCGGAACACAGAAACAGATCAACGCTGCAAAATCACTTATCGACCAGAAGGTAAAAGATGATGCAGATTTCAGGAAAAGTCAGGAACAATTAGACATCCGCCGAGAACCCCGTATCCGAACTCCACCTAATAGTGTCCCGGTTACTCCAATTCCAAAAGAAGTTATTCCGCCAACCATAGAAAAGCTCAAATCAACTCATTCGTCCAGTCAGTTGGAAGTTTTTGTTTCCGCTGTTGTCTCGCCAAGTCGATTTTACCTACAGCTAGTTGGACCTCAGTCATCGGAGCTGGATATTCTCGTGGATACCATGACTCAGTATTACAATCAGCAGGATAGTCGGGATCTGCACCGTATACGTAAACCCAATTTGGGTCAAATTGTGGCGGCCGAATTCAATGCCGATGGTAAATGGTATCGAGCTGAAGTAATTGCCATCTTGCCAAACGAGTTCAAACCAGGAGAAATAGTACTAGATTTGTTTTTCGTCGACTATGGTGATAATCAGTATATTAAACCATCAGACGTCTACGAATTGCTTCCGAATTTTCTGGCCCTTAGATTTCAAGCTATCGAATGTTTCCTCGCACATGTAGAACCCAACAACATGGTCAGCTCAACTACGGGAGAGGAAGAATGGGATCCATTGGCAATCACAAGATTTGAAGAGCTTACGCATGGTAAGTGTTGTTCGATTTAACCCATTAGACGATTACTGCAAATGAAAGTATTCGTGCTTTCGAAACCTTTATAAACAAAACCCATCTCTTTGAAATTTTCAGCGGCTCAGTGGAAGAAACTACTTTCCCGCATTGCAACATATAAGAAAAAAGATCATCGTGGCAGTCGCGAAAATCGCGAAGGATCACCCGTCCCAGGCGTTGAACTTTATGATGCTACGGCAGATGGAAATGATGTCAACATTGCAATCGAACTAGTAAACGAGGGTCTCGCAAAGGTCGTACCCAACTTTGGTGACCTAAATCGAAGTCATGTGCTGCGGCTAGATGGAGGCTCACCAGCATCCAGCTCCGAAAGGCTCAATGACCTTTCTTCCGCATCGACAACAACGGATACAATATCGTCTATTGTTACAACAATAAACACAAGTAGAAAAGCACTGCAAGCTAGTGTCAGTGAAGAGGCCTGTTCAAGTACATCACCTGCAGAATCAACATCAAAGATTGATAACAGAGATTCTACACAAAGCAAAATGCACCAACAACAAGGATCAACAAATAATCTTTCCGGTGTTACAACGACCTCCAACAGTAATCCCAAGACGATCGAAAAATTTATGCAAGCCGAAAAGATGAATGCATCATTACGAAACGAAAGTTCAAATGCAGTAACCAATAATAGCTATAGTAATGGCAAACCAGATATAACTCATGTTTGGAATGTGCTAGTAGATGAAGAGCAACAAAACAATGGTCTGATACATTAGCTTTAGTCAAATATGTAGTTTTATGAAACTTTGAATTAAAGTTTACGAACTTGATTCGAATTAGGACTGCAATCATATTTCATTGCAATGATACTCGCGTCTGCCGTGAAATCGATAATGTGTAAATATGACATCACTATCCAGTTAACTAGCACCAGTTCACGGATTTATTTGACTCAAATCTTCTCAGTATCAGTTGTTTATGAATGATAAGTATGTTTATAGTGAATATAAATGTTACGTACTTAATAGACCTATGAGTTATGAACAACTAATTATTAAAATACCAAATCATTGATTGTTATAAAAATTTGAAAAAAAAAGGAAAATGTAAACAAATGTAATATTTTTGGAAGAATTATAATTCACTGCACAGCATATGTATATGAAAAAGTTAATTTTCAGGCTGTGTGATACCAAGAAAGAGTCAATGAATTTTGTAAGTTTGTGATGTAACAAAATATGATGGTTGAGATAATCATGTTAAATAAAGAAAACATTTGGTGTTGAACATAAAAACAAAGATATTCTTCATCCTTTCCTTTCAAATCAACGTTTGCATTGAGGGTTATTCCGAGATTCGAAATGAAGTTTATCACTTGGTGAAGTGAGAAAAGTCACCTGCAGTGACGTGACTCTTCTGGGTAAATCAAATAGAGAGTCACGTCACTGCGGGTGACTTTTCACACTTCACCAAGTGACAAGCGTCACATCGACTCTCGGAATAACCCTCATTAAAGAAAGCGAATAATTTCATCGATATTTGAAGCGACAAATTATCTTTCTTAAAAACGTTATTTGATTGAATGTCTTCATGGCTCTTTAGGAATACGTCTACGCACTAAAATCAGTGTTATAAAATGAAGACGAAACACAGAACTTTATAGGAAGATATAATCGCCCCGTTGAATTTCTTTTTTCCAGCATATTAAAATGTAAATACGATTGGTAATCCAAGAGTTTAATTAACTTCAAAATTCTTTTTCGAAAAATCTGCATTTGATGTTTTTGTTTCCAAAAGCTGTTACGATCTAAATACCAAGTACTCCGGACTTGTTCTCTAGCTACTTCATATAGTTTCTAGCAAAAAAAAAAAAGTTTTGACTTTCGTTTCCAACTGCTATATACCTATATTTCCAATCGATTGATGAAATGAGAAAATCTATCAAGGAACGACTGAGTTATTAATGTTCAAAACCCGACCACTTTTCCTGATGTTTTCTCTTATTCCGTACTACTAAAGTGAACCACAGCTAAAAGTCGTGTATTTTGGCTGTTTGGTGACCGCCGACAACGAAGACAGCAGGGATACAAAGACGCATTATGACTAAAAACCATACCTGAGTTGGATTCCGAAGGACGCACCGATCAAACAAAGCTGACCGCACATCAAAGGCCTCTACGGGTACGAAACAGGACCAACGCGCCTTTTGAAGCTGCTGCGTACGATTTATGATGGAATGCATATGGAAGACACGGATCGTCTCTCAATCGTTTATGAAATCATTAAACAGATCCTTTACAACTGGCAAGAAGCTTCTATACATTTCAACAGAAGAAATTAAGCTCTACACAATAGTAGGGAATGTTGATAAATGTTTAGGTAAATAGTCTATAAGAAGCACTAAACTAATGTGAGCTATCCGCATACTCCAAAAAACGAAATTGGCGATGTATTTTTTTTAGGAAATCTCAATTTGATATTTAAGTTTTTTCTATAGTACTCCACTTTCCTTGCTTCTTCATAGAACGCCATCCATTCAGCAACTTCTACAAGACACCAAATTCAAAAGGATGAGGTGTGTCGGCAACAATTACATTCTCAATAATATCAATCGGTAAATCGTTCGGTTGGTGTTCAAGATACTCTTCGTACCTAAATTTCCCATTGGTTTGAAGTTGTGGATCAATTTGATGAAATATTAGTTTATTTAGCCTTTGCTGCACATATTAGATATCCATGCTTACCATTAAAATTCGTCACTCCTTTCATGCAACATAATAAACAAGCTCGTCTATACTTAAATGGATTTAAAAATTCAATAGTATTTTTTGGCTTGCTGGTTCCATAAAAAAAATTCTTATTGCCGTAGGCGAAATGTAGGGCAAGTCGTGAATATTATTCAGGACCGGCAAGAATTTTTCTAAGGCTGCTTTTGAGAAATGGTAAACCGTCGATGCTGAAATTCAAAGATATTGATAATGGTTTATCGATCGGTTCCAAAGCTTTTAGACGACATTTATCAATACCCTGAGGCCAATATCATCCGTTCTCTCTCATTTCAATTATCTTAATTTTTCTTGGAGTTTTCATTATGATTCGGACACTACTCGGAAGATTTTAATCTAGGATAGTGTTGTGAATCTTGACAAGTAATTCCAATGCAGTCTGAGTAAATTGGAACTCAGCAGACCAACTGCGGAGCTATGAAAGAAGATCTTGACGGAATGCTGAAAAATACGATTACAAATTAAAGCAATAAAAAAAAAACACGTACGCTTAAGCTTACGGATCTCCGTCGCTGGTAAGTTCTCGTGGAAAAGTCCTGTTTATCTTCAGCGACAATAGTAAACACTGTTTCAAGAATCACATGTTTCTGAATCTCTAACAGAATGTCATCAGTACGCTCTAAAGCACGCCCTATATGTGCAATAGTATCTGAATTAATATTCCTTGCTTGGTTTCAAGAATGTTTCCACACTTTTTTATATTGCTGAAGTAGTCTACCTTACGTTCCACTTATTCTAGCCTTAATTATTCTCGTTTATGTAAAAAAATTACTCATTTTTTCAGATTTTAATGTGAACACAAATATTTTGAATATTATGTTGCGCGGTGAACTGGCCGGCTTGACGTGCCACAAGGGCTCAGTAGGGATTCTTTGTCATGACCCGAAGCTAAGAGTCAATTCCATTGTGGAAATATCACATCTTTTATTTTATAATTTCATATCATCTTTGGAAGTTTTACTGTACTGTACTGTATAATAATTTAAAAACAAATTTCTCTTGGTTATGATACATTGTCTAAACTTTCAGGTTCATAATGGATACAAAAATCCGCCTACAACTGCAGCAGGACCACAATCCGCAGGCATTTAATTATAATAAGAATTGTTATTAACATTTTTATTATAACATCCCTTCACTAAATTATACATGCTATTTGATATGACATATTCAGGATAGCATTTAGGCATCTTTCTAGGTATTCGCCCACCTATCCCACGTTATGTATTTAAAACTATAGGAAAGTTGTTTACGTTTTTTGAGAAGAGATCTTTTTTTTTTTTGATTTATTCAGTTTCCGTTTTTGGCATTATTCATAATCATATGAAAGTTATTTCACCTTATTATTAGTTTAAATTTTCTTTGCTATTTTGCTAGGCTGCCAAACTCGAAGACGGATGCGACCAACATATGGTCCTCACAAGTTCCTACCTCACGCCTCCACGAATCATATGATCACAAAAAACTGCTTTCTGAAACTTGGGGACGTTGATTGGCGTGGCCTGGGCACGCCTGTTGTTAAATTCAGAATAGCGAAGTAAGGGGGTGTGACTGAAGATCGTGTAAATCATATTGCATATTTTCCATTCTCTTTTAATTATTAATTTCAGCACGCTTTGGAATGCTCTTTGCGTGTTCAAGGATGGGAGATTGCCCTTCACTTTTTTTTACTGTTTAGATAGTCGAAATATTGGCTTTGGCACAACTGACTGTTCTCGGCAACCAGTTTAGGAACCTTTTATCCTGTGTATTTTTCCATCAATATATTTGTACATATTTATTATTTAGCTTTTTACATATTTATTGTTTAACTTTTTATTTAGCTTTAATCAACATTTTCATCAACATGTTGTGAACATTTTCAGATAAAAAGCGAGCCTGAAGGCCGTGGCCTTTTTCTCAACACTTGTAATGAAGCGTCAATTCTCCATTCTCATTTAGTTATACTCTATTTATTATTGCAAACCCATAAATTTAAGTAACTTCCAGGAGTAACGGAGAGCAACAGGAAAAACTTTCGTACAATATATTTAGGTAGCGGACGGCGGCAATCGACAACGGACAAACTAATCACCAACTTAATTTCTTAAATATATTAATATGAAAATTGCAAACATCGCTTGCTGAGCGTATCCTAAAGCTTACCCTCCCTACTAACACAATTCCACCTTTCCCGAGACACTTATGAGGGGTCGTGGAGTTCTCCGCATCTCTCTTAAGTAAGTGTCGGACTAACATTCCTTCCTTATTCCCACCAGTTGCAAGGATTATTAAAAGGGGGGGGTAGCTCTGAGTTCGTTGAACCAAA
Source organism: Aedes koreicus (assembly GCA_024533555.2). Lineage (NCBI taxonomy): Eukaryota > Metazoa > Arthropoda > Insecta > Diptera > Culicidae > Aedes > Aedes koreicus. The sequence goes on from JAHHFK020005166.1 coordinate 61,166, forward strand.
AGAGTGGTGAAGGGCAAAGAAGATATGATGAGGAAGTGAAAAAAAGTACCGGAAACGAATTTGCAGGCTCTGATGGAGTGCGTCAATCGCAAATGTCGATTGAGGCAAATGCTCCAATTATTTTAAGAATATATAAAAATGCTCGCCATCTGGTGATAAAAGTTGGCAGAAACTCAACGTTTTGGTTCATTGCAAAACCACTTAATCGATAGATTCTAATCGTTTAGCTGTGTACTCGATCAAAAGGGTTTCATCTAGGGCTGGATGGTCAAGAAGAAAATATATACATATTTTTGGCTCAGGAAGTACTAGCGCATCTGTTCCAAGATCGTTCCCAAGCAAAAATGCTGAAATCACTCCTCAAAAAATAAATCGTACCGAATAAACCCTCAACCCTTAGAGGCGATTCATTAAGCTTAGGACATCGGACTTCGGGGGAGGGAAGAGTTTTGGGGGTTTTATGTTGGTTTAGAAGGGAGGGGAGTAGGGGGGAGGAAAATGGTTAAGTGTTGGACCAAAGCGGTCAAAGTTTGACTTTTTTGAAACACGAAAAATTTCCCAAGGGGGGGGGGTACGTGAAAATTCCGAAATCGATTTTTTGTTTTTGATGCCAAATGTCTTAGAAATGCATGAAACGTCGAGATCTGGTGTTATCTCGAAAAAAATTTTTTGAAAAAAATTGGCTTTTTGGGACTTAGAAATTTTTTGAGGTGGAGGAGTGAAATGAATTTGATATGGAGGATTTGAATTCAATTGCTGAGATATCCATGGCAATAGTACTGAAACATGTCTCATATCATCGTTGGCAACTGCTAGCATATTATGTGATATTTCATTAGGGTGGTTCGCTTGTTTTGCATTAGGGTGGTCCATTTTATAGAAAAATAAAAAAAATAAGATAATAGTATCAAAACATCTCTTGAAAAATCGTTAGCCATTATCAATATTAATATATGATATTTATTAGGATGGTTCATTTATTTCATAGGGTGGCCTTTGGTTGGAATTAAAAGCACATTCGCTAGCAATTTTTGAAGTTTGACACTTTAGTTCTTTTTTGGCAACTATTCGTTAAGATATTTTTATTATGTTTTTTTTTTAAAGTTCTGTGCGTAAATGGACATAAGGACGATTTTTGGTAATAATGATATTTTGGGGTTCTTATTTCCTTAGGGTGCTTTGGTGTGGATGCGCATTCGCTAGCATTTTTAAGTTGAATGATTCTTTTTGGAACTTCGTTAAGATATTTTTATTATGTTTTTAGTGATTAGTGTGGAATAAAAAAGGGAATGGATAAGGCGATTTGGACCTATAGGGGGGGCGGTTTTTGTTTATTTTTGGGTTGGGGGGAGAGGAGGGGTGTTTTTATAGAATGTGAGGGGAGCGATTTTGGGTGCCCAAATTATTACAATAGCTTGATAGGCGACTACGAAGTGCAACAAAAGTTTTTTGTTTATCTTTTCTAAAGAGGTTTGTGGGGTGGGGGGGGGGCTGTTTTTTTTAAAGGGAATGGAGCGATTTGGAAAGGGGGGGTTTTGATTTTCTTAGCCTTGGACTGCTTCATTTCCGAGAAACGCAAGTAGGTACGTTGTTATGGGGGATCAAAACAAGAGTGCGTTACCTGCCGCTTGCTGTGGTATACGCGCTTCGGTAGTGACAGCGTCTGCTTCGAATGCTTTTTGTTCTGAAGTGTTATCTACCCAAACAAAATATAAGCTATCCGTAGGCAACGAATACATCCCAAGCAAGCAGTTTTGAAAGACTGAGTAGGTAATGAAATGGCCACACATTTGGTATATAAGGAATTGTTTTTTTTTAGTTTTACTCATTCAGTATTTTTATATTTGAACTAGGAACCGCGGTCTAGTCAACAGTTTTTTGTTTTTCAAAATGGAGGATATTCGGCTAGTTGGAAAATACCTACCTTTGTTCCCCGAATCTTCGAATTTGCCTACATACAACGAAGTTTGCCGGAAATTCATGTTTCATTTGCTAGCAGAGAAGCAAAAGACTAAACCAAGTGCACAATTAACAATACAAGCTTTGAAAGTATCATGGAATGAAAACGCATTTGAACCATTTGCTCGACGACAGGACAGTGCAACATAAAATCTTGCGGTACTACGAAACTTGGAAGAATCTTGCAGAAGCGCAAGCTAAGAATGTCGGCGAGAGAAATTGGAGAAGAGAAAGGATTTCTCTGATTCATTGCAGAACCTTTTCGATATCGGGAAGAGGTATAAACCGAAGAATAAAGTAGAAAGAAAAGCATATCGGTATTTGCAAGAACAACGAGAACTAACTCTTCCAACAACAAGTGAGTCTTTTCCAACGGCAACTATCTCGTGTAGTGATTTTGAGGAGGAAGAAACAGCAGAGGCGACAACAGAGACTAATCCACGAACAAGTGAGCAGGAAGAAGCAAGTCTACAGGAAAGAAAAAAATTAACTGCTAGTGATTTCGAGTCCTCATCTCAAACCCAGAGTGAGTCCGTTCCTTCTATCAGTACTATCGGCGAAGATTTTCAGATACCGGGTAAGTGTAAATTGAATTAATTTCAAATATGTTTTAAAATGTTTTTCGTGGTTAACAAACGATTGATTCTTAAATTTTCTTCTAGGTCCTTCCAAATCGTCTTCAACTTCTAAATCACCATTAAAAAATGTCATTACTGTCGATGTGGCTGCTGCTTTGGACCGCTGCAAAGTGAGTGATCGAAATGCGGTATTTCTAATATCATCTATAGCGAAATCATTGGGGCACGACGTTTCAACATTAGTGTTAAACAAAGAGTCCATTAGGAATTCAAGAAAAGAAATTCGTGTGCAAAAGCAGAACGAGCTGAGAGCAACATTTAAGCCACAGGTTAACTTAACAGTTCATTGGGATTCAAAACTGCTTCCTAGTATATTGTCGTCTAAAGCCACCCCCAAAACTGAACGATTGGCTATAGTTGTATCTGGTGAAGGCATCCGTAAGCTGTTAGCTGTTCCTCCCATCCAAAATTCAACAGGAATAGAACAAGCAGAAGCGGTGTACAATGCAGTTGTCGATTGGGATCTTGAAGACAGGTAATTTCTATTAGTTTCAATATTATTATTGATAATTTTTAAATTATACCGTTATTCCGTGTTTTAGGGTTATGTTTACATCATTTGATACCACTGCGTCAAACACTGGTCGAAAGAAAGGAGCGTGTCAACATCTTGACAAAATGTTTAAAAGACAGCTGATTGGACTTCCCTGTAGACATCACATACACGAGCTGTTAGTTGGCAAGGCATTCAAGGCACTACAATTTGAAACTGCACAATCTCCAAATGTTGAGATTTTTAAGCGGTTTCAGACGGAATGGCACCGTTTAGAAAAGAGCTCATACCATTCTGGTGTTAATGATGTATTCGTTAAATCATCAATAACAGCCAACGAGAGGGTGGATCTCTTGAATTTTTTGAGCGACAATTAAAAGAACAACATCACCGCGAAGATTATCGCGAAGTTATTCAGCTTACGCTTATATTTTTGGGTGGAAAAATTAAAGAACATTTTAAAATTAGAGCTCCTGGTGCTTTCCATAATGCAAGATGGATGGCAAAAATTATTTATTCACTAAAAATGTTCCTTTACCGACACTTTTGCGTTACCTAAGGCAACTCAACAACAGTTAGCACGATTTAATGTATTCATTGTAAAAGTATATTTGAAAAACTGGTTTCTGTCTACGTGTGCTGCAATGTCTGCAAACAATGACCTTAATTTGATAAAATCGCTTAAAATCTACGAAGCTGTTGACGAAGAAGTTGCCAAAGCAGTATATAAAGGGTTCTTGAAACATCTGCAGTATTTGGATAGCAATCTCATCGGATTGTGTTTATTTGATGAAACGTTGGATATCGCAGATAAAAAAAAATATATTGAAGCCTTACATACATCAGGTAATTATTTTGTTCAATTCGATGTACGCAGAACATTATATTTCTAACAATATTTTTATTTTCAGCTAACAAAACAAATGTGTGTGCTAAATCCATAGTCGAATCAAACGACGTTTCAACACTACAGCTGCACTCATTTGTTCAAGGCAGTCAGCATACTAAAAACTTGTTATGTGCTCTAGAGATTCCGGAATCATTGTTGGAAACTGATATTACGCAGTGGAATAGCAAACAAGAATATGAAAATGCCATTAAACGAATTAAAAGCTTGGAAGTAGTAAATGACAATGCAGAACGAGGTATTGCATTAATCAAAACATATAATTCGAAATTGTCAACGGATGAAGATCAGAAACAGTTTATTTTGCACTTAGTTGAAGAACATCGAACAATGTATAAAAGTTCAAAAAAATCAGATGTAATTTAAGAAAATATATGCGATGCAATGTACCAAAAACCTAGCAACATGAATTTTGGAAATATCACAATACCGTTCCCTCCCTTTCGTTACGTGTCTTTTGTCACAACCATTGAAAAGGTTAGTTATATCTGCAAATACCGTATTAATGAGATAGTTCCCCATCTTAGGGGTCCAACAAACAATTTTAGCTGACTAAACTCTTCTTTCTCATATAAACAGCTGAATAAACGTTTACTCGGTCAAAATTGTTAATTAGGTTGCAGTCGAAGACTTCCCACTCTACAATATTCGGTAAATGTAGGATAGATAACTCTGAAATTTTTAATCTTAGCTTGCAACGACGGTGCAAAACAGAAATAAGAAACTCACTGATGCACAATGCTTAATCTCTAAGATTAGTATTAGACGAGGGCACCGATCTGTTTCACCTTAAAGAAGCGTCGCATTCCGAATGTAAGTCTCGCAAAAGTTTCCAAAAGGACCACAAAGAGAGCGTCTCTAGTAAATAATTCTCTTTGGTAGTCCGTACGCTAATCTTACAGTCTGTGGATAGAAATCGGTTGAAATTATTATATTGATGCACTAATTAATGAAAAAGAACGAAAGAAGCGAATTTCTCATTGTAAGATAGGTAATATTGAAAAGTTTTGTGAGAAATCATTAAGCTTTCTGACGTCTATCATCTTTCTCTTTCAAGCACGTAGAAAGAATAGGATTGTTTTCATACGTTTTTTGTTTTTTTTTCGTATGTAAACAATCTATTCTTTCTACCTGCTTGGAAGAGAAAGATGATAGACGTGAGAAAGCTTAATGGTTTTAACCTATACGAAAAATATTGACTGGTTAAAGCGCTATTCGCATTACAACGGGCCCGACGCGGGGCGAGACCCGCCGGGGTAATATTTTGAAATGATTGCTTGGATTTTGTATGTGACTGTTCTCACTACGCTGATGTGCCGTGCTGGGCGTGCCGTGCCAGCATAGTGAGAATGCTCACATACAAAACCCAAGCAATCATTTCAAAATATTACCCGGGCGGGCCTCGCCCCGCGCCGGGCCCATGTAATGCGAATAGCGTTTAAATTTGCTGGAAATATTTTTTATTGTTCTTAACGACCCTAATGGAAAATAACTGAGCCACCCTAATGAAATATCATATATTTAATATTGATAATGGCTTACGATTATATAAGAGATGTTTTGATACTATTATCTTATTTTTTTATTTTTCTATAAAATGGACCACCCTAATGCAAAACAAGTGAACCACCCTAATGAAATATCACATATAATATGCTAGCAGTTGCCAACGATGATATAAGACATGTTTCAGTACTATTGCCATGGATATCTCAGCAATTGAATTCAAATCCTCCATATCAAATTCATTTCACTCCTCCACCTCAAAAAAATTTCTAAGTCCCAAAAAGTCAATTTTTTTCAAAAAAATTTTTTTCGAGATAACACCAGATCTCGACGTTTCATGCATTTCTAAGACATTTGGCATCAAAAACAAAAAATCGATTTCGGAATTTTCACGTACCCCCCCCCCCCCCCCCCCCCCCCCCCTTGGGAAATTTTTCGTGTTTCAAAAATGTCAAACTTTGACCGCTTTGGTCCAACACTTAACGAAGTCCGATTGAGCTCAAATTTTGCATGGGGACTTTTTTTGAGGAGACGAAACTTTTGAGCACTACCCGTTTTTGAAATTCGATGGTCAATTTTTTCCCATACATGCCATTGGCACCCTAATGTGCAGTGATTATCCAATTGTTAAAAAAAATTTAGTGTTTTAGGCATATTATTTTATTGAAAAATATATATAAAAAGATGGATAAAAGAAAGGCGGTGGAGGAGATGGCCACGGAGTGTGAGTAAAAATAAATTGGGTTGTGGATGAGTGAGTTATGTTAGGGATGGGGGGGAGGGGAGGGGGGTGGGGCGCGGGGAAAAGGGGGGGGGGGGGGTGGGGGGGGGGGGGGGGCTCTGGGGGGGATGGGATCCAGCGGTTGAGTAAGAAACGCTGTATCGCGTCAACTATACATTAGGTGGCAGCCGCATCAAGGCGATGTAGGCAGCATGACCCCGGTAAAGTAGCATGCTGAAATCTTACCCTACCACGAAAAATGGAAGTATTCTTTATACGGTATGTATATAATTTAAGATCATCTATGGAATGCCCAAGTATTGTATAATAATTTCGAATTGTTTTCTTCCCCCGTGGCTATGATAATGCAAGTCCGTCTACAATTGCAGCAGGATCAGCAGACATGCAGACATTACAAATATAATTGTTATTATCATTTTATATTAAAACATCCCTTCACAATATTTTTGACGTAGGACTACGTCTTTGTTTTTAATATAGGGGTACACGTTGCGAGTACGAAAATTTGGAGCGTCACGAAATATGCTTAGGTTTTGAAAGTTAATAACTAAGTCATTTCATGACCGATTTTCAATTTTTTTGCACCAATCGATTGCAAATCTTTCTACCCATCAATTTCATTATTGAAAACTATTAATTTTAAATAAAAAACTATTGAAATTCTTATAAGTATAAAAATGATTTTTTATCGAACTGACCCTTATAGACATAGAAACTACTTAACCGACTGGCGTGAAAATTTGTATGCAGGGGCTTTCGGGACCGGGCAAGCTTCTTATGATGGTTTAAGACCCCCCCCCCCCCCCCGAATGGGGGGATCTCATACAAATGAAACACATATTTCGGCATAATTCAAGAACTAATCAAGCAAATGGAACCAAATTTGGCATGTGCAAGTTTTTGAAGGCAAGAAAGGTTTCTATGGCAATTTGAGACCCCTCCCACCTTTAGAAATGGGGGGCTCCCATACAAATGAAACAGGAACTTCTAATAACTCAAGAACTAATCAAGTAAATGGAACCAAATTTGACATGTGGAAGTACTTGAAGGCAAGAAATGTTTCTATGGTAGATTGAGACCCCTCCCACCTCTAGAAGGGGGAGTGGGCTCCCATACAAATGAAACAGGAACTTCTGATAACTCGAGAACTAATCAAGTAAATGGAATAAAATTTGACATGTGGAAGTTTTTGAAGACAAGAAATGATTATTTGGTAGTTCGAGACCCCTCCCACTTCCCGAATGGGGGGCTCCCATACAAATGAAACTGGATTTTTTGAAAACCTAAGCAAATGGAACCAAATTTGGTATCTCGATTTGAAGCTATGTTTCTACTGTGAAGTTTCAAAATGGAAACTCAAAATTCAACCAAAATGAGAGTATATCATATTTATTATTCGATACATTATAAATGTTACATAACATGATTCAGATTTGCAAATCACTAAGGGTCGTTTGATGTGTGCTTATTTGCAATCACAGTCCAATGTTTGATGGCATGCAATAATTTCTGTTTGATGGCATGTGAAGTGTAAAGTTCGTTGGTAATATTATCTTCGAATTCCAATCAGTGTTTAAAAGTGTTTCTTGCGTTCTAGTGCGATGGATAGAGTCCATACCATTCGATAAGAAACAAATTATTTTGAGGAAGTGTAAGTAAAATGTCGCAGCATATGGCTGCAAACTATATACGTGAGTTGCTCAAGCTTTAAGCTTCAGCTTCATGACGAAGTGAGGTGGCTGCACTAGCTGTTCCCCTGACCCCAAAACAGCCCCTTTCAAGGCCTCCAAAATAACTGGAAAAGAGAGTTGTTCAAAATGGGCGGTTGTGAAAAATATCGTACGTCGAAGCTATAGTGTTTTCGACATTTGCACATTTTGCAGTGTTGTACACACATAGGCCTAGAAGAAATCGTATGCAATTGGTGGTGGATGAAGCCAGTCTCTTGGGTAAAAATGTCCTAAATGTCTACCTGCATAAACAATTACTATAAGAAGCACCTAACCACCAATTCGGTTTATCATCCCAACTGTAACCGGTACGGTTAAACCATAGACTCACTCTAAGACCAGTAGGTCCCGAACAAATACGATTTTTTTCTTGGCTCAGTCAGTACTAGCACATCGGTCCCAAGCTCGGTCCCAAGCTTAATAATACGCCCCTAATAATGAACTCACACGAACACACGCTCAAATATTCTGTCAAAATAACACAGCAAATCGAAACAAAGGCGCAACTATGTATAGCAAGGTGCTGGCTACAAGGTGTACTTCGGACCTAGGGGTTCTACAACAGTGAATCAATTTCAAATCGCTAATTACATATTGATTGTTGGTTAAACCATCTGTAATATCGTTTTTGTATATTACATGTTTATTAAGGTAACCTGTTTAGTGTATTGCAGTTAATTTTTGAGCGAAACCAATTTCGAAAACCCTTTAAACAATTAGGCAACTGGAGGCAAATTCGATTGCACATTGCTACATAGTCCTACGTTACCTTTGCGTACAACCCCATTGGGCTGAACCTTGTAGTTTTTAATGCTAATTTCAGCTTCGCATTTGCATCGTTGTATATTTTGGCCCACCTAACTCACGTTATGTATTTGAAAAGATAGGATGGTTTTTTATATTTTTTTTTTTTTTTTTGAGAGAGGACAAATCCTACAAAAATTCTTGTAGGAAATTATTCGTCCAAAATAATTAATTCAAAAACTAACATTGTTTATGATCCTAAATTTTCTATTTTACAGACATAAAGAATCATTTATGGGCCCAGTAGAAAAAAAGATTTATCGAAGAATTTTTCTGTCATTTTTGTTTAATTTTTTTTGTTTTGGATTTATTGAGTTTCCGTTTTTGGGCAGTAATCGTACTCATATAAAATTTGGGCTTCAAATGGTGAGTTGACAACTTCGAAGGAGGTTGAAACCGACCTCTGGTCCTCACAAGTTCCTACCTCACGCCTCCACCAGTCATATGATCACAAAAGACTGCCAGCTGAAACATGGAGACGCTAATTGGCGTAGCCTGGGCAATGTTGTCATTTTGACAATAGCGAAGTGAGGGGTGCGACCTGTAAATCATATCATATAATTTTCCATTCTCATATCAATTAATGATTTCAGCAGGCTTTGGAGGGTCTGCAGGGGCGAATGACCCGAAGGGTTAAAGTCCCTCTCAAAAAAAAAGAAGAAGAAAAAAAAGAAGAAGCAGGCTTTGGAATTATCTTTGCATTCCAAAACCATTTATCTCAAGAGCCTGGAGCAACATGACATGGATGAAAGGCTCAATTTGTTTTTCAGAATTTCAGCATAACATTTACTTTAAATTTGCACTTCTGAACATTAACTACTATATACAGGTGTTCAATAAGTCGGATACATTTCAAAATTTTTTTAAAAAAAGGAAAAAATTTTTTTTATTTTTTGGGTTGGTTAGGGAGGGTGGAGGGGACAAACTGGGGGGCCCCCCTGGCGTCGGGGAGCGCGGGGGGGGGGGGGCGCGGGTGGGGAGACCGGGAGGCCAGGGCGGCGGGGGGGGCGCGCGGGGCCCACCCAAAAAAAAGGGGGGGAGGGGGAGGACCAGAAAGTCGGTTAAATTGTCCCGACACCAGGCTTGAACCACATTTGCCGTATGGGCTGGTGCACCGTCCTGCTGGAACACGTAGTGCTCATCGCCGTAGAGGCTTCGGAGACTGGGGGCAACAACCTTTTCCAAAACCTCAGTTTTGTAGTACGCCGCGTTGATTTTGACGTTTTTTTCAATAAACACCAAGGGTAGCTTACCACGTTTGCATACTGCCCCCCAAACCATCACCGACGCGGCACTTTGGAACCGAGGGATGTTTATATTGGATTCAGGAATGCTGTCCCTCGATGGCGCCCACACCCGGTCATTTTGCACATTGTGCGGCTGCTGCAGCACGAACAGTTTCTCGTCCAAAAAACAAACTCCTGACCAGCGTGCCGAGAGAGGATCCTCTTAGCTCGATCCAACCGCTTTTTGCTGGTAGCCTCCGAAACGCCATGGACCTTACGTTTTTTGTAAGGCCTGAAACCAAGGTCCTTGGTGAGTATGGTGTGAGCGGTTCCAATGGAAATGTTGAGATCTGCAGCCGTTTTCCGGATTGAGCGGTTCTTTTTGCGCCGAATTCGCTCCCTCACGATCTTGATGACCCGTGGCGTCCTCGCTGAACGCGGCCGACCGGATCTCGCACGGTCATTGGTCGAGGACGTCTCCCGGTATCGCCTGATGGTCGTGTAGACAAAGTTCCGCTTGACCCCATGCGATTTCAGCAGCCGGAATATATCGCCGGGTCGCTCACCGTTCAAAAAACGCTTAATTACGAAGTCCCGATACTCTTTCATCGCGCGTAACAAACAAACAACAACTAACAGAATGTCAACACCGCGCACATTCGGTAGCGTATGAATGAAGCTAAAGCTGACACCAATACCAATGCAGAATATGTACATGGCGCATACCTACGCAATGATGAAAACTTGTATTCGAACTTATTGAACACCGTGTATATAAAAAAAACTGGCATGCGCTTATAAGCAGTATAGGATTATATTTTAATATTGTGTTTCGTGGTATTATGATTAGATAAGCCATTTATTTCAGAAACCAAATAATATCTTTTATTGAAATTATATTTTTGATATTTGGAATGATCTTTTCTGTTTTCAGCTTTTCCAAGACTAGCAGGATATTAATACATATCTAATTATATTTTTTTTTCAGTTACAGTACAATCCAGTGGATGTTAGATATGTTTTGAACATACGCATATTATGTTCTCGTATTGACTTACTGTAGCCGCTTTTTACATGGTCAAGTTATTTTATTTGTGTCTTAAAATTCTATGTACTAATTAAAATTGGAAATTTGTATTAATAGCATTTTTGTCTTCTATGATATCTTAATTTTTTATGCGAGGAAAGTAAGACCTTGTAAGCAAGGAGCAAAGTATATTATTTCAGTTTTGATTCCTTTATAGGACAGTCAACGTACAAGTAGTGAAAGATGCGTTTGAAAGTTTTATTTTGAATATATGAAACAACATAGAGACTGGTATGTTTTTATGGTAAGTTATATAGATTTTAAACAATATTTTTTAGGAACAGTAGAAATTTGAATATCTCAGTACATCACTAGTACAAATGAAAATTAATGCAACCGTGAAATTTCGTACAATTTGTATTTAGATTTTTTTTTATAAATTTCCACAACAACTATATAAAGAACTATATGGCCTAACAACTATATAATTTGCTGAAAAATTTCCATAACAACTTATAATGGGATTGGGGGGTAGCCTAAGGCAATCGAAGGATTTGTTGATGAACAAGGGTTCGTGGAGTCGCCACTCCCTTGTCATATGTAGACACGCGGCCTTCCTGCCGTGGTCTTCCGAAGGTCCTCATTGAGATCGACTAGCCCTGCTACAACAAGCCATCACGTAGGCTATTCTCTCGTGGCAACCTGCTGAGGATAGTCCTGCAGACATAGGTAATCCATGCACTGATGGTGGGTTCTTATCACATAACATCATATAGTAATCATACTCATATGAAATTTATTTCGCTAATTGTTTGCTTACATGTTCTTTGCTATTTTGCTAGGCTGTAAGGTGATCAACTTAATTTCATTATATCACGTTATTCTCGCTATTAGAGTTTCAATCATCTAACACAGCGGAAGAGGCAAATAGCGGCATTTAATTATTAGATGTACATTATGTAGTATTTCTTTACAACATCGTTTATTTCCATAATATCATGACCTTCACATTTTCATACAACAAACCTGATTTAGGTGGTTTGGCTTAAACACGAAACAATTTTGACTTCTAGCATTCCATTATTCCAGTTTAACGAGAAATTACAGCTGTGTTGTGCTTTTGAAAATTACGGAATCTGTGGTAGGCTTTTGCACTTATTGCTGAATGTATTTTATCCGGTTTGCAAAAGGATGTTTTACCAATTCTGAGCTGAGCTGATTCATGCAGCGCTGTGTGCCATTTGGCTAGGGTTTGATTTTACATTTCAATCTTTGTCATTACTTCATTATAACTTACAATATCATTATATTTGATAACATTGTTTTATTGATTCTACTTCATAGATGATTTAAACATTACTTATTGTTTTTTTTGCCCATTTATCTTTAACTCCCTTCTAGTTTAATCTTCCCATTCCTAACTCAGTAGCAATAACTATTAGGTCAGCAAAATTAAAAGCGGTTTGCTGTTATAAAATCAGCATCATGTAGCAAATAGTGACCATGGCAACAGTAATTAAAATGTTAATGTTATTTTTGTAAAATTTCAATAGAATTAACAAACTTATTCAGGTTATTCAAATCAAGATTTGGTGAAATGCTGCTATCGCTAAAAACGAATGAAAAGTGCTTAAGCGCGAACCATAGAACTCTACTTTAACATTTTTCAACATTTCTTGTTTTCAGGGTCAATCGAATGAAGATCATATATTATAGATACGAATGCTTGTAGTATTTTTCATTTACATAAATATATTTCATGGGAGGGGGTTTTTTTTTTGTTTTTTTTTTTTATATTTATTTATTTAGTCAGCACCAACAGGCTTAATAAAGCCCCAATGGTGGTATTAAAAATATGTCGAGTACAATAAACTTAAACTTAAACAATTAAACAGAAATATCAAACCACAACACACTTTTTCATAAAGGTCTACATTTCAGAAAAATATGACGTGAAGCGTCTGCGCAGAGTTTGCCGAGGGACATGGTAGTCGAACATTGTCGAGACTCTATTAAAAACACGCTGCAGTCCTCCGATCGCACCGTTCATGCTATAATTGTTTCGTCGAATTGGAATCCTCAGCATTACGCTATTGCGCAATGCTCTTGGTTGAACGTTAATATTAATCTGCTCCAGGATGGCGTTGCAATCGATTTGGCCTTGTAAAATGTCTGCAACAAAGAGAGCCCTGGATGTGTCACGACGAAACCGAAGCGGTGCAAGATCGATCAATCGACAACGACTCTCGTAACTCGGCATACGAAACGGGTCTCTCCAAAGCAACCTTCTCAAAGCGAAGCGTAAAAACCTGCGTTGAACAGATTCGACTCTATTCCCGCCATTAATATAGCTCGGATTCCAGACGGCAGAGCAATACTCCAGAATCGATCGCACCAAGGAGCAATAAAGGGACTTCAAGCAGTAAATATCGGAGAAGTCTTTAGCCATCCGAAAAATAAAGCCTAGAGCTCTTGATGCCTTGTCCACGATGTACGAGATGTGAAGCTTGTACGTCAACTGAGAATCCAGAATAACTCCTAGATCTTTGACGTAAGTCGCACGTTTGATTACCTTGCCTTGAAGCTTATAGTCGAAGAGAATCGGCTCCTTTTTTCTAGAGAAAGTGATCACCGGACACTTCTCCGGATTAACCACCATGCGATTGAGGCTGCACCAGTGAGCAAAGATTTGTAGCTGCTGTTGTAGCAGGTGACAATCGTTGATAAACTGGATTCGTAAAAAGATCTTCAGGTCATCGGCATACGAAAGACGGGGCCTACGAGGGCTAGATTCACATCATTGAAGTACAGCAAGAAGATCAGCGGCCCTAAATGACTCCCTTGAGGTATTCTAGGAGGGGCTGGAAAAACGTCGGACATGCAATCACCGAAAGAAACTGTGAGAGGAGGGTAGGGGGGGGGGGCCAAACCATTGTAAGATACTTCCATTTACTCCAAGCTTATGTAGTTTTGCGATAGCGATGTCGTGGTTGAGCTTGTCAAAAGCTGCTGAAAGCTGATCTTCACTAAAGTATTGCTGGCAGTGGGAGAGTAGAGGGTCTATCATAACGAGCTCAAATAGTTTCGATACCGCGGTCAAAGACGAAATGCCTAGGTAATTATCCACATCTCGTTTGGTTCCCTTCTTGTGAACTGGAAACAAGTGAGCAACCTTCCAACACGAGGGAAATATACCATTTGATGTGGAAATCCGTTAGTCGTTGTCCAGACTTTCAACGACTAAAGGTGGATGATGTGGGACATGCTTAAACAAAGGGGCGGGGGGCGTAGAGATGAACGGATCGGTGTCTCGAGCACTTACAAAACAGAGGTCCAAGCTGCGGTGATTTTCGTTCACTACGTGGTTAATTTGGGAGAGTGCTGCCACGCCATAGCAATCGAGAAGATGTAAAGCTTCTGAATGAAGCACGGATCTTTCGCAGTCAGGATGGAGAAAGCCACTGCGAGACGATTTCCACGAAATACCGGCCAAATTGAAGTCACCTAGCACCATAAACTCATCCGTTGAAGCCGAGTTTTCAACTATAGAGAAAACGGAGCGGCAATGCGCCGCAATGAATTCGGTATCACGTGTCCGATCAGGTGGAATATACACAGCACACAGAAACAGTGTTCTATCCAATAGTCTAACAGTGAGCCAAATCTGCTCCAAACACTCCCATTCACTATTTTCGATAGGTTTCGCCTTCAATCCCCAACGAACCGCTATTAGAACACCACCTCCAGTAGATTTCCTGCTGTTGTTGGGATTTCTATCGCATCGGAAAACCTCATAATCGGGTCCAAATACTTGGTTGGAAAGTGTGCGACCATCGAGCAAAGTCTCGATCAGGACGATAACATCATAGCAGCGAGCAGCGGTAGCCAAATGATAGTCATGGACATTAGAATTAATTCCGCCGACGTTCTGGTAGAAAATTATGAGGTCTTGTGTACGGCAGACGGACGAATTGGGCTGAACGGATTTTCTCATTCCTAAATATTAAATTACCTTCGAAGTTTTCCAGTGTGTCGATGAACGATGAGGAAATTAAATGGTAAATAAAAAAAAATAGGAAGGATAAATACACAGTGCCGTGCTACTGTGTGGTCAATTTTACCACAAACCGCCACAGTATTTTTAATTTATTTGACGACATGTTTTGTGTTTTACAATATTTTTAAGCATGGTAATTTGTTGGAGATTAATTACTTGTTTGGAAAATATTTTTGTTCTTCAAATTGAAAAAAAAAACAGATCATGATTCCATGAATATGCTGTGTTTTCGTGTTATGATTATACACCATATCATGAATTAATACAATTCGAGTATTATTGCTAGAGAAATGTATTTTTTACCGATCATTAGGATTCGAACCAAAAGTCTCAACACATATTAAAATCTTCAACCATTAAGAGACGTACTATATTAAATCCGCAAAAGATGGACGTTACAGGAGCATGGCCAATAAAAATGCGTTTCCACTAGTGGTTTCCGTCTTACATTCCCTAGTCGATTGTCCACCCCTATGGTAAATTCCCTATTGCTTCTCGGTCGAGCTGAAGGCTTTTCGGTAGAAACTAAGCGAGCTTTTATCCTCTACAGGGTGTGGCAGAAAATATGCGAAAATGTTCAAACTTGAGTATTGGGTTAATTTGTGTAGCTAGTGACTAATTTCTGTCGAAAGTGTATTTGTTTATGTTTACTTTCAAGTGCTGCATCCAAACATTCTATTTGTTTTATTGCAAATTCGTCAACATGTTCGGGAAAGAAGTGATCACCAGTTTGTTGCTCGCCCAGAAGAAGCCGAAAGAGATTGCCAAGGTAGTAGGGTGCCATTTGGCAACAGTTTACTGCATAAAAAAGCCCCTGCGGGATGGTCCGGGAAGCGGACGTAGGCGCTTTGCACGCACGCCGAACGTGATCAAATCGGTCCGTGCAAAAATTGCGCGCAACCCGCTGCGTTCCATAAGAAAACTTGCAAAGGAAGCCATTATTTCGGAGAAATTCATGCGAAGAATCATCAAAGAAGACCTGCATGCATCTTCCAGAGCCAGAGTGAAACGCCACTTGATTACGGACCGGGTCAAAGAACTACGAGTGACTCGTTCCAAGAGATTGCTTTCCTTGTTGAAGAAGGAAAAAAATATAATCCTGTTCTCGGACGAAAAGCTTTTCAGCATCGATGCTGTGGCCAACAGCCGCACGGACCGGTTCATTTCACCGCAGAAAATGGAGAACGTGCCGGAAAAAGTGAAATTCAAACTTCAAACCAAACATCCGGCTGGTGTCATGATGTTTGGCTTGGTGGCGTCCAACGGTTTGGAAATGCCGCCTGTTTTCATTGATGCTGGAGTTAAAATCAATACCGAAGTGTATATCGGTATTTTAAAGGACCAAGTGCTTCCCTGAGTGAAGGCCAACTTCTCCGAGGACCAAAACGTTGTCCTACAGCAGGATGGAGCGCCGTGTCACACGTCCAATCGAACCCAACAATGGTTGAACGATAACATGAAGTTTTGGCCCAAGGATTTGTGGCCCCCTAGCAGTCCAGATCTTAATCCGTTGGATTATTCGATTTGGGCATATGTTGAAACACGAGCCTGCAAAACATCACACCCTAGTGTGAAAACCCTGAAGTCAACCATAACACGCACATGGCAGTCAATGTCGGAGGACTACGTCCGAAAGGCATGCTCTGGCTTCCGGCGTCGGCTTGAGGATGTTATTAATAAAAATGGAGGACACATTGAATAAATTTGTTTAAAAGGACTTTATAAAGATATCTGCACTCGAAAATGTTGATATTATTGCTTGAATAAGTTGAAAATGGGATTTGAAAGAAATAGAACAAATTTCTGAACAAACAGAAGAGTGATGAAGGCTGAAATTTCTGCTGTAATGCTTAGGAAGAAAAACGGGTTATTCCCGTTTTCAATTAATTTGTCCATTAAATGTGTTTAAAATGGTTAGGCACGTAGAATGATTTGTTGTCTGTATCGACAGTGCCGTAATCCGAAGGCACTTTCATATATTTTTATGAAGACAAATTAGCTTTTGTGAAATTGTCTCAGTGGTCAAGACCTTTGGTAGCGCCGAATCAACCCGGCTAAATGTCACTCTAATGAAAATATACATAAAAGAAAAGATCTTCTGGATCCTCGATGCATGATTTTATTGGCAAAAACTCAGTTCAGATTTATTGAACATATTTAAATTAGAGCGTTCCCGATGTATATTTGCATATTATGCATATTATGCGAGCTTTCTCATACACTAAAGAACGTTATTATTTCATCAGTAGTACAGCTAAGATACAGAATTTCACTTTCAACACAAAAATACATTGCATAAATTTGCAGGCGATGCAGCAATAATGACAAGGTTCATAGGCGCACATTAAAAATCAAAATAATCAATCCAAACCTATGCGACTCTAATTCTGTTATGCTGTTAGGGCAATGAGATAATAATTATGCACTACCATTTCCGCTCTGCTGAACATGACAATTTTGATGAAGGTGTGATATAAAAATGATCGATGAATGATTTTTCATCCCATTGCCACTCTGTTACTAGGCTACAACGAACTGAAAATGAATTTTCTGCTCAGTATATTTTTGGCTTGCATACTGCTGTTTTATCCACTTCCTCACAGAGCAAACGGAATTATAGTAGAGTATAGTACGGCTGTCATAATTAAACTTATTCAATGACCTAACTAAATGCTGAACATAACACATTTTCCGATATTCCACAGACTTCCCGTCACAGGGCCAGCAAAAAACAGAAAAACAACAGAACGCGCAGAATTTCCATGAGGTGGACGCGTACGGCGACGACTACGTGGATTTCGGTGCACACACTGGTGCAAATGGGGCATTTTATTGGCATGCCAATTTCCCTGTCGAAGATCACAGAGATGGATACCGGTCGGACCAACGAGCGAAAACAGACGATAGCTTTGAATACGATTACGAATCATAACGGAAAATAAACTTCAGTTAGACATAGTCCCAGTTCCAGTTCCAAAACATCGCAACAGTCTCAATTTGCATCTTGCATCTTCAACATTCATGCATGCATAAATGTATGACGACCATTCTGAAACTCTACACCGTTTCACAATTCACCTTAACGGAAGTAGACGAATGGATGCTCTTATGGCAAGTAATCTAAATCGCACTGGTATGGTGAACATCCAGTGATGTTTATATTTCATACCAGATCAAATGACAATTATAAAATAGATCATTTTCCATGAACCCAAAGTTCCTCAGAGTACATGCTCTGTGTATTTAATTCAGGTTTAATTTCCGCTCTGCTGTTTTTCGCGTTTTTGTTGTAAATTGTGACGCTCCATAAAAAATCATTGATATCCTTATAAAATAAGTGTTAGTAGTGGGGTTGAAATATGCTTTCTTGCGTGACGTACTTAATGTACGTTCCCTAATGGAAATGGATTCCAGACGTTCATTTACAGTTTTGAGGATGTAGCAACGTTATGCACAGTGTCCTAGCTTCAGAAGAGGAATACCACTCAAATTTTCTTTTTCGTGCATGATGAACTGTCACTTTGACAAGTCTGCGATCGTGCACATCCGGTAAGCTCTCCTCCAGTGGCCTAAGCTTACTTCCGCCGTAGCGTATTCTCGTTCTCGAACTAATTTCCACAGAGTAAAGATATATTTTCTTTTTCCCAAACAAAAAAAAAATTTGCAAATCGCCTCCGAACGTCACAAATAATATCACAGAATTTTCAAAAGTAGGATCAACTCGGATTTGCTACGATTGGCGCAAAATCGTAGAAATCTCCTGGCAACGGCGTGAGTAGAAGAAATCGAGACTCAATGGGAAAACCACAGATTTCAACACGTTAACCGGAATCCATCAGCGGAAGTCGAAAACGGGTGGCTTACCGCTATACCCAGCATCTGGAGGCAACAGCGAATCAGCAGAAGGAAAGGCAAGCGACATCATGCCTACGGCGAACGAAGAAGAAGCGAAGAAATAAGAAAACAAAGTGAAAGAGGAGGACAAACAGGAAGCGAAGGATCAAGCCGGCGATCGAAGGGAACGATTCTTCCATCCGGAGAAATTGAAGCAGTTGATTCCAGTTTTCAGAGAGGGCAGTGGTGTTATGGAATGGATTCAAGCCATCGACCACTATCAAGAGCTCTATTCGTGGAGTGACAAGTCAACCTTGTTCTATGCGACGTGCCGACTAGCGGGAGCCGCTCATCAATGTTTTTTTAGGAGCCCGTCAGTTGATTTAAAATTTGCAAGATTTCAAGCAGATGGCTTTCCCGGGCCGTGAAGATGAAGCAGATGTACATCGGAAGATGTCTAGGTGCGTCAATGGCTCGAAGGAATCATACAACAACTACGTTTTCCGGATGAATACGCTGAGGTAGAAAGGCTGCTTATCAAAGCTGCGATCATCAACTACACGGTCAGTGGGCTTTCATACGATGTGCTCTATCCAAGCATCGCGTGTCGTCAGTACGACATTATCTACGACCTGTTGAATCAGATCCGGTACTGTGAATCGAATCAAGAGCTGTACAAAAATCGCAGTTTTCCGCCGAAGAGCACCAGCCAGTGAACCAGCAGTGAACAATTCGACACCGAGGAATCCGCAAGAGAAAAGCCGACCATCGGGTCAAGCGATCCCGAGCAGCGATGAGAAGCGATGAATGTTTTAACTGCCACGGAACGGACACATTTAGATTAATTGTCCCCAACCTCAACGTCGACCGAGATGCAGTTTGTGTAGGAAGGTAGGACACGAAGAGTAGAACTGTTTCAAGCGGAATCAGAGCGAACGTCAACAAGCGACCGTATCGGCAAGCCAGTCACCCGAAGCCAGCGGAAGTGGTATCAACACAGCGTACCCGATCGACGAGCAGGGGGATTCGAAACAAAAGACCGATAACAAGTTCCTTGAGCTGGATCTAAGTTCGATGGTGGCGTGTAACGTCATCATTGGTGGACGGTTGAAGACGATGCAGGCGTTGGCTGATTCAGGTTGTCCGGTGAGTTTGATCATACAATCTTCTATTTCTGATCACATTGAGCTTAGTATGACCAGCGATAGGGACTTGGTAGGTGTAAACGATGAACAAATCCAGATAGTAGGAGCATACTCGACTAGTATCTTGATCGATTCTATTGTTTATGTCGCTAATTTGACGGTAGTTACCAACAACACGATGAAAGTTGATTTGCCCGTGGGATTAACATTTTGTCGCGAAATCGTGCAGGAGATGTTGTCCGATGAAATTGTTCGTGAAAGCGAGTCTCCGTACTACAGTCGTGTAGTTTAACTCGGAAGAAGAACGGCGAATATCGTCTTTGCGTGAACTTCAAACCGTGGAACGGAACCACTTTCCATTACCAACCATTGAAGATCAGATTGCGAAATTGCACTGTCGTAAATACTTCACGTCACTCGATATGAAGAAAGGGTTTTACCATGTTGACATTGCGGAAAATTCGAGAAAGTATCTTTTACTCTTTACGGAAGAAGGGCAACACGAATTCAACAAATTGCCATTCGGGTATACGAATTCCCCGTCGATATTCACGCGATACGTGATGAAGGTTTTGAAGGAATTCGTTAAATCATGTGAGAGCGTTGTGTTTATCGACGATATTTTCCCAAGCACAGTTACTATTGAGGAACATTTACATTTTTTATCGAGTCTTTTCGTATCCTATCGGGCAGTCACTTAACGTGAAGAAATTGTCATTTCTTAGAACCCGCTTTTTCGTAAATACAAGAATCGTCGACTCTTGTATATTCCGGAGACCATGGAAAATTCGGATATTTTCAAAAAGCATGATAATCTTGGATGTTTCGGTATCGATAAAGTCAGCGAGCTGATCAAATGTTCGTCCTGGTTTCCCAGTTTGAAGTCGAAGTTAAAAGATCACATCGCAAAATGTGTGACGTGTATATCATTCAATCCGAAGCAGAAGAAGTTAGATGGGCCGTTGCATCTCGTGGACAAGACGAACGCTCCATTTGCCAACGATTCATATCGATCATTTGGGTCCGTTGAATAAGACGAAAGTTAAAAACCAGCACATTCTAGCAGTGGTCGACGCGTTCACAAAGTTTTTGTTTGAAGTTGTTTCCTACGAACTCGCGTGAAACGATGAAGCATTTGAAATCGTATTTTATTCTATTCTATTCTACGCCAGACGTGCTCGTGTCGGATCGTGATACCGCGTTTACCTCCGATCAGTTGAAAGCGTTCGTTAACGATCACGGATTTCTTCACCAGCTTGTAGCCACCGCGTTACAACCGCACGCTAGTTTTGTTACTAAGCTAGTACAAATCGTGGGCAACAATGGGATACTGTAGTCGTAGAAGCAGAGTTTCTGCTGAACAACACGTTTAACCGTTCTATCGGAGATATCCCTTCACGATTGCTATTTGGTGTGTTGCAAAAACGGTATGTTTTTGATGGCTTGATAGATTACGTAAATGATCTCAACTCGCACAACGATCGAAATTTGACGCCGACAGAATAGCTGGTGGATTCCCTGTCTTTGACAGTAATACAATATGCTTTTGCTTCCTGGTATCTCGGAAAACACCCTCGTCCCTCGTTTTTGGATTGCCACCCTGGACAATTCGGGAGTCAGCAAAATAGCTATCTTGATAACCAGGATAAGAAAACCATCGGCAGGCATGTCCAAACACTACACTGCACGCCGAGCTACTTTTTATCACGCTAACTAGCGCGTGCATTAGATTCACCACATTGACTTCGTGCTTCCAGCCTTATACGCAACGCGGTGGGTACAACACCAATGTCTGTGCTCGTGTTTTGGCTTCGGCAAACACCACAGCCGAGTGTTTCCGATTGTGTCCGATTGCGGAAAACACGCGTGGTTAATTTATTTGATTTCTAACCGTGTCGTGCTTGTTAATCTCAATCAACTTATGCGCCAGTCACCCAACAGCGGCAACACTGTGTGTTTGTTTTGATTCGCTGTTTCTATCGACTGTTTTTATTTATCTTTTATCTGTGTAATCGTTCGTGATAATTACATCAGTATACCGTTTTGAATGTCTTTCGACCTATACTCGCGCGCGATAGCAAAAATTTGTACATTGTCGTCGTGTTTTGCTGTTTTGTTCATGTGAGTGCATTGTTGTGGTTTTGCAAGTGGAACCGTGGAATCTTTCTCTTCTTCACTACCACCACGCATTTTTTTTTTCGACCGCTGCGCCATCTGGAAGATTTCTCTGGCAGCAATTGTTTGCAAGTTCACGCATTCTTTCACCACGCTACGCTTGTTGGTTGCATACCCAAAGGCTATTCGACTTCTTTCACCACGCTAACGTTTTGCAATAATTTCAATCGTTCTACTAGCCACAAAATGAAAAGCACGTGCAAATCCTGCGAAAGCGAGATTTCAGAAATGAAACTCACCTGCCAAGGCTTTTGCAATGCGGAATATCATCCTCGCTGCGGCGGCATTTCTACATCTGTTTTGGATGAAATCAGCAAATACCATCAGTTATTTTGGCTTTGCAAATCGTGCTCGATTCTGATGAGAGATATGCGTGTTCGCAGCTCAATTCGGTCCGCCTACGAATCTGGCCAAGAAGTTGTTCTTAGCAAGCATAACGAAATCGTTGAAAGCCTCAAGTTGGAAATCATGAACGAGCTGAAAAACGAACTACGGAACAACTTTACTGCGCTTATCAACTCCAACTCATTAACGCCGAGGTCTTCGAAGCGCACCGATAATGCTAACGTTTCCGTTCGTCGTCGACTTTTCGGCAGACCTGAATCGAAAAAGCCTCCACAAGAGCCTCTCATGTGTGGCTCAGCCGAGTCAGTATCCCCATCACTCGGCAATTTGGCGGCCGTAAATCAAGGTTCTAGCAGAAAGTTTTGGCTATACCTGTCACGAATTTCCCGCGATGTCACCGTCGAGCAGGTACGAGCTTTAGCAACGCATCGCCTCGGCACCGAGGACGTGGAGGTTTTAAGACTAGTAGCCAACGGAAAGGACGTCAGCTCAATGTCTTTCATCTCCTTCAAAATTGGATTGAGCGCCGATTTGAAGGAAAAAGCTCTCTCTTCATCAACGTGGCCGAAAGGCATCTATTTCCGGGAATTTAAGGATAGCAGATCAGCCGCAAATTTTTGGAAACCTTCCCAAACGCCGACTCTTGCATCATTTGGAAACCGAACGTCTCGAACTGTTCAGTCGGCGTCGGGAGATGGCGCCATGGAGGAGGAATAACTACACCGCGACGCGCAGTAAACAGTACCATGGAGACCTCTTCTCAGTTCGACACAGTCCCGCCTTTTGCTGTCGTCGTTCATCGGAGTCGTTGCGGTCCTGATGTCGCTTCTGACGAAGAGGTTCTCCAAGCTGCGAATTCAGGCAAGTACCCGCAGTTTGTAGAGCGTACGCTTCCTGATATATCTTCCGATTCCAGCCATCTTTCTCCTGCTGATGCTTCCACTAGACCGCCGTTATCAACGCCCGCCAGCCTGCTACATACCTGTCATCTCGCCCATGCTCGTCATCAACACACATCGACCGTCACTTCAACCGGTCTGGGACGCACGTCACAAAGCAGTATGGAAGCCCTGGACCCTCCTAGCTCAGCTGTGCCCACTGCCGGTCTCAACGATGTTCTAACTGCTAGTTCCAGCCGTCAAAGTCGTCCCGGCCCTGGGTCTAGCGATGGGGACAGGGCTCTCCAAGCTGCCATCCATGGCAAGTATCCTTCATCTAATGACGTTGCTCGGGCTGATGCTGCCTCATCTTTCAGATCGCTGCCTGCCGAATCCTCTGCCCCCTCATTGAAAGCCCTTTTGTACTACCAGAACGTAGGTGGTATCAACAGTTTGCTCGCCGAGTACCAGTTGGCATGCAGTGACGCATGCTACGATGTTTACGCCTTCACGGAAACTTGGCTTAATATAAACACATTATCGAAGCAACTGTTCGACAACACGTATTATGTCTACCGGCAAGACCGATCGTCGCTCAATAGCAACAAGAAATCTGGTGGTGGAGTTCTTCTTGCCGTGCGCTCAAAATTCAAATCTCGACTTCTGAAGCCTCCAGAGGACTCAACGGTTGAACATCTTTGGGTGGCGATATCCACTAAAACCGGGACACTGTTTATCTGTGTGGTCTATATTCCCCCCGATCGTGTTAGTGACAGCAGCCTTATCGAAAAGCACGCTCTTTCTTTGGATTGGATCGTGTCACAAATGGGACCCAGCGACAACATCATTATCGTGGGAGATTTTAACCTCAGCACGATTTCATGGCATATCGATACTAATGGCTTCCGCTATCCAGACAATTCATGTTCGTCATTCAGACCGGCTTCGCTCTCCTTGCTTGATGCTTATTCTACCGCCAGACTTCGGCAAGTTAATGGCATTCCGAACGCGAATAACCGTTTGCTGGATCTATGTTTCATTAGCGAAGAATTGGGTCAAAGATGTTCCGTTCTTCTAGCTCCGACACCGCTTGTCAAAAGCTGCAGAAATCATTCCCCTCTGCTACTGACACTGGAGTTTAATCCTAAGTACAGCTTCCATGACAACATCGAAAACGTTTATTATGACTTCACCCAAGCTGATTTCGTGGAAATGAATAACTTTCTCGCCGGCGTGAATTGGAACACGACCCTTGCAAACGGGGATACGAATTCTGCTGCCTCGACTTTGTGTAACATTTTGCTGTACGCCGTTGATCAATTCGTGCCTAAGAAACTCAACCGTAAGCCTCCCAAACCTGCTTGGTCTAATTCCGACCTCAAACATTTGAAACGAGTTAAAAGGGCTGCTCTTAGGAAACACAGCAAATATCGCACCGATTCTACGAGGACAATTTACGCACGCGCCAACGACGACTACAAACACCTCAATAACAGCTTATACAACTCTCATCAGTCTCAATTGCAGAGCCGTCTCAAAACGAAACCGAAAAGCTTTTGGCGGTTCGTGAATGATCAACGGAAGGAAACCGGCTTACCATCCACCATGACTGACGGCACTCACGAAGCTGACTCTGTCGCGGATATCGCCAACTTGTTCCGTACGCAGTTTAGCAGTGTCTTCTGCGACGAAATGCTGGATGCCGAGGGCCTTGAAGCAGCTACTAGCAATGTTCCCCGTTTGTCTGTATTTGGATCTGCACTCACTATCCATAGTGATATGGTGATTTTAGCAGGGAAGCAGATGAAAAGCTCAACTGGATGTGGTCCTGATGGTATTCCTTCAATTGTCCTGAAGCGTTGCCTTAACACACTGGCTGTGCCCCTGGCTATGGTCTTCAATTTGTCATTAACTTCCGGTGTGTTTCCTGAATGCTGGAAAGAGTCGTTTGTTTTCCCAATACACAAAAAGGGATGCAAACGATCCGTCACCAACTATCGTGGGATTGCTGCACTAAGTGCTGTATCTAAGCTATTCGAACTAATTGTTCTTCAAAGGCTGGTCCATGACTATTCACATACTATTTCTCCTGAACAACACGGTTTTATGCCCAAGCGCTCGACGGCGACCAACCTCACCGTATTTACATCGTTCGTCATCCGTGAAATGGAACGCGGTCATCAAGTAGACGCCATATACACAGATCTCTCTGCGGCCTTCGATAAAATGAACCATCAGATTGCAATTTCCAAATACGACAAAATGGGGGTTCACGATCAATTGTTGAACTGGCTCCGCTCATACCTGACTGGTAGAACTATGTCTGTGAAGATCTCAGATTATGCCTCGTCCAGCTTCTCAGTAACATCTGGCGTTCCGCAAGGCAGCCACCTTGGTCCATTTCTTTTCCTGTTATATATGAACGACGTGAACTTGGTCCTCAGATGCCTGAAATTATCCTACGCGGACGACCTAAAGCTGTACTACGTCATAAAATGTCCAGAAGACGCCGATTTTCTTCAACAGGAACTACAAGTGTTCGACGACTGGTGCCGGATCAACAGAATGTCCTTAAATGTATCCAAATGCTCGGCTATCTCCTTTGGCCGAAAACGTGCGATGTATCTCCACGAGTACATCCTTCGAGGAACACGCTTGAAACGTGAAACAACAGTCAAGGATCTGGGAGTAATGCTCGACTCCAAACTGTCATTCGAGAATCACATTGCCTATATTGTTTCTAAAGCCTCATCGCAGTTAGGATTCATCTTCCGCTTCGCAAAAAACTTCAAAGACGTTTATTGCCTGAAGGCACTATTTTGCTCTTTGGTTCGTCCTTTTTTGGAGTACTGTGCTGTCGTTTGGTCCCCTTTCTACCAAAATGCAGTCCAGAGGATCGAAGCCGTTCAGCGAAGGTTTATACGCTTTGCTTTGCGACATCTTCGTTGGCAAGACCCTCGCAGATTGCCAAGTTATGAAAGTCGGTGTAAGCTCATCAGCCTGGAATTGTTGGAAGGGAGGCGTATGGTGGCCAAAGCGTGTTTCGTTGGTGACCTCCTTCAGGGAAACATCGACTGTTCAACTTTACTTGGTCTCTTGAACATCAACACTCGACGACGAAACCTACGTTTACAATCTTTCTTTATAAACCGGCACTCAAGGACCAACTACGGCAAACACGAACCTGTGCTAAGCATGTGTCGCGTTTTCAACAGCTGTTATAACGTGTTTAATTTTAATGTATCCCGTGATGTTAATAAGCGTTGTTTCCGAAGATGTATGTGTTAGTTATTGTATGTAATTAAGTGTTATCTAGTTGTCATTGGGATAAACATTTTTATCTGTTGACGAATAAATAAATAAATAAATAAATAAA